>JAVQJL010082423.1:0-12083 GCA_036024295.1 Nannoperca obscura | reverse complement strand
GTGTGTGTGTGTGTGTGTGTGTGTGTGTGTGTGTGTGTGTGTGTGTGTGTGTGTGTCAAACATGTTTCATTTCTGAACAGACTGGTTGGACAACAGAGGAGACTTTCTCACGTCTGCTTAATAAAAGGAGCACAGCAGTCGAGTCGGCCTCAACAGTGATTTTAAAGTGCACAAGTTCTTCATGCACCGTAAATCAATAAACTTTTAAGTCTCTTTTTTCAAAATAGAAATTAAGTTCTGCTTCAGGTCTGTGTAAAACACCCAGGACAATGTGGAAATATGGTTTTATTTCTTTAAAATGAGCTGAAGTCATTGCTGGACCAAACAATACTGGACAGTAAAGACACGTTAGAGACATTCAGTTTGTCTTGTGAAGCCCTAAAAATGAAGCAGAGAATCTGAAAACAATTATTTTCATTATCAATTAATCTGCTGGTTGTTTAAGACTCTTCATTTACTGTCAGAAATGTGAAAGAAAAGCAGCAAATCCTCACATTTAAGAAGCTGGAACCAGCAAATGTTTAACGTTTTTGCTTGGAAAAACGATTAATTGATTATTAAAATAGTTGGCAATTAATTTTCTTTCGATTGACTAATTGATTAATTGACTAATTGTTGCAGCTCTACTTGAGACCCCTCGAGAACCAAATTTGTGATTAATTGTAACTGTCGGGGGATTTTAACTTGTAGGATTGTTTTTAAGACCTGTTGAGGGAAATAAAGCATCGTTTTGTGTAAGTATTGATCTCGTGACGCCCTCAGATGTTTCTGTCTCCAACACTTTAGTTTGAAACCACTACATCAGCGAAATGTTTGTAGAGGAGATGATTGGTGATCTGGTTCACACCAGTTCAATCTGCTAAGATTTAAGGATTTGCAATAAAGCTAATATATATTTAAAAAAAGCCATTGAAATGCTTTGTACGTACTTAATTTATCTAAAATCTTATTAACATGACCTGAGAAAAGGGACTGAGCTTTTTACTGATTCAGAAGCAGGTTTAAGATTTAACCATTTTAAACGTCTTTTCTTTGACGAGATGAGTTAAATCTGTTTTTATCTGTAAGAATTAACTCTGATACATATTGATCTTTAGTTCTTGAAGTAAGTGTTAAATCCCTTCATCAGGAGCTCGAACCCAAAACCCAAAATGTCACAAATGGTACAGAACAAGGACACGCAACCTTTAACTTAAAAACAATAGAAATGTCTAAAAGGCCTCGTCCTCCTCTGAGTATAATTAAAAAGCTGGTCTCTCCGTCTTCCAGCAACAACAAAATGTCCTCAACAACAACGGGAAGAATCCTGCCGCCTCGCGCAGGGAGAAGGAGAAGAGGCGGGAGCGAACGGAGAGAAACTCCGAGAGCAGCCACGACGGCGGCGAGAGCAAAGAGAACCAGGAGGCTCAGCTGGACCCGCTGGGAGAGCTGCCCAAAGACGGAGAGTCCACGGCGGCGCAGGACGCCAAGAGCGCCGCCCTGAAGAAGAGGGGAGGTGGAGGTGAGGAGATGGTTCTCACTCTGGTGGAGCATCTGTTCAGTTGATCGAACACATTGATTGATTAACGCACGTATCTTCTGTGACCTGTGAAACGACTCGTCTCCGTTAGAAAAGTTGAAGCTTCGTGACACATTTCTTGTAATCGTATTGTTTTTAAACTTTGGAGACGAATGGTTTCCACTGCATTTGTGTCATTGATTGCTGCGTAGAGGGAGCATGCCAATAACCGTATTGATCACAGATTGGTGCATGTTCTGCTCAGATAATCGTATATGTTGCACGTCTTCTGATTCACTTCTGATCTTATATAAAACATTTAAACGAGAAATACCAGGCGACAGGCTTTTATGGAACTTTTCATGAGCTCCCGAGTGTCTAAACCAGAGGAAGTGAAGAGTTTTGTTTCAAAATGAGTTGAATCTTTTATAGATTCACCTCGACAATCATTTTATAGTTTGTCAAAACAATCTTAAAATGTTAAGTGACTGGATATAGATTTTAAAATGATCTTAAACAGATTTTAAAAATAACATTTAAAATTGCTTTTGAGCACTTTAAGGACAAATATTACATATAAAATCTTAGGAAATGTGCTTATTTGCTTTCTTGCTGAGAGTTAGAAGACACCACTCTCCTATTTTTTTTATTGATTAGTGATCTTTAGAGATGCTGGTAGGCAGAGTCATGCTAGCAGTTTCCCCCTGCTCCCAGTCTTTATGCTAAGCTAAGCTAACCGTCTCCTGGCTGTATGGTAACCGTATAAATCTCATCAAACTCTCAGCATGAAAGGGGATAAACACATTTCTCAAAAGGACTGAATTACTACGTCAACAATAGTTTAAGGTATCCTCTCCACAAACTAACAGACCTCCCTGTGTGAGTCATGTCCTTGTTGTTACAGTGAGAGGAAGTTTTCTTTTTATTTTAGAGACACAGATTGATGATTTCATTTGTTCCTAACTGGAATTTGCAGTTTTTCGCTTTTGAACGAAACTCTTCAAGCTCTGTTTTCGGTGTTCAATCGTCGCCAGGTAACAAACGTAAGTGGGTTTCTCTGCCGCTGGAGGACGCGTCCCGGGACGACGGCAACAAGACGCCCGGCGGGGACACGGAGCTCACCGGCGACTCGCCCGACCCCACGTCTCCCAATCACACACTCCATAATAACAGGGCGCATGATAGCAGCAGGAGTAAGTGGCCCGCAGCTCTCTGTTCTCTGTGTTAGCCGGTTTGGCTTCGCTGTTTGCCCTCCGCTTCATGTTTGCTCACGTCTTCTCCCTCGCTGCCGTCTGTCTCTCCAGAGTCTGCAAGCATGGCATACATGTGATAACTGTGATGCAGTGATTCATTGTCCTCAATTAACATCATGCGTCAGACCTGTCAGCCAACATTACTCATGAGAGGCTGCAATATTACAAACGCTAACATCATTTTGTTTTTACAGCCTGGTATTATTTTCATAGTTTTGATGATGACATGTGACACCTTAACTTTATTTGTTTTGGACATCATTAGAGTCGAATCTCAGGAGGAGGAAGAAGGTTGAAACACACTTGTTGTGGAGAGAAAATGCCATTAAAATAATTATAATGGGTTGCTCCTGTCGCTTTGGAGTTGATTAAGACCACTTACCGCAACGTCATTCCTCTCTCTTTACTTATTTAAAATATATATATTTAAAAACAACATAATATGTTCTGAGGAAAGAGCTGCACATTAGATCCACACTACATGACAGTAACTTTGCATGTTTTCTCTACAAAAGGAGATTAAAACCCACATTTTGTGTAATAATGGATGTGAGCTAAAAATATAAGTCAAATTAACCATTTAAGTCATTTTTGAAGTGGAAAATTGCCACAGATTAAAGGTTTGCAGCTTCTCAAATGTGAGTATTTGTTGTTAATTATATTAGATTTATTTATTTTTTATACGATCAGACAAAACAAAATATATGAAGATGTCAATTCGGATTCTAGGGAATTGTGATGGATGTTTCTGACCTTAAAGCCCAAATCATGGTTAAAAAAAAAAAGTTAATTGCAGCCCAAATATATTGGCCTCCAAAAAGCGGTTAAACAGTTTTAACTGTGAGATCAGCTGACGGCTGTTTACCCTCAGAAAGCTTTGGGACGACTGAACGAAGCTCCTGTGAGATCTGCCGCTGAGACTTGGTGTGTTTTCGTGTCGGCAGGTTGGAGGAGAGAGCAGCGGGACTTTGGGGATGACGTTGCCAGCGTTCGGAGCGACGGCGGGAGCGTTCGTGGAGGAGTACGAGGCCGAGGGAAAGGTCGCGGGCGCGGGAGAGGTCGTGGCCGGGGTACGGGTTTCAGTTTAACACCGATAACTTATATTATAAATTATAATTTATTTACCCTGCTCTCTTTTGTTTCTGTGCCAGCTTTAAATCTGGGCTTTATTGTGTCATGTTTTTAACAACATGAGAGAAGAGTTCATGTCTTTTACACATTTCAACACCTCTTATTCAGTGTTTCTCATGTTTTTCTTGTTTGTTTGTTTTTCTGCTCTTTCAGGCCGTTACGATTATTCTCAGAGCTTCCGTGACTCTCAGTCGTCTGATGGCTCCGGTCAGGTCCCCTCAGAGTTCGGCACCGGCATGGTTTACTACTACGATGACGGCAACAAGGTCCAGATGTACACAGTGGATGAAAAGCTTCTCAAAGAATACATCAAACGCCAAATGTGAGTCACCTGCTGTGGTGCATTTCCGCAAACAAACCTACATGACTGGCAACATGGGGGCTTTCAGAAGCACACTGACTTGCTGGGAGGGGTGCTTCAGGTTCCTACTTTACCATTTTCCTCACAAAATGTCCAGAACTTACAAAAGACCCATAAATGAGACATGAATACAGTTCATTTTCACCTTTTACTGCTGTAGTTCAGCAAAATCAAGTACTCACTATGTTGGACAAACCACTTTTAAGTGCTTGTCTTATTCATTTCAATCACAGCATCTTATACATACAACGCAAAACAATTTGTGCATGTGCTGGAAAACCAAAATGGACTCTGTATTTAAAGAGAGGTTGCATGAAGAGCTCTAGCACTACCTGCTTCTCTGCGAGTCATCTTCAAAATAATGTAGAGACAATCAGATAACGTGTGACAGTGGAAGGAGTTTGGGAGCAGACGTGGATCTGCTGTGCATGTGTGGCAGAAAGTATTATAAACAGGGACTCCTGTGTGTCCGAGAACTCGTCCACAGGGGAGTTTAAACTAGACCTGCAGCTGCTCTGGGATGGGAGTGTCCAGCAGGGGGCAGTGTGCGCTCTGTGTCTGACTGACAGCGCTGGCCTCATTGCAGCAGCAGCAGACTCAGAATAGCGGCGGGTGAGGTGGACACCTAAATATAGTCTGAGTGCCTCCGAGGGGACGGGATGAATTATGTGCAGGCCCGAGTGAGGAAATGTAAAAAAAAAAAAAAGAAGAAGAATGAAGCGTTTGAGAGAGAGATTCTTGTCGTCTTCTCTCTCGTCTCCCTCAGTGGTATTCAGGCTGCTCACTCAGCCAGCGTTACTCCACATGAAAGGACAACAACCCACCGCCTGCAGGCTGAGCTCCACGTATAGAGAGTGTGTGTGTGTGTGTGTGTGTGTGTGTGTGTGTGTGTGTGTGTGTGTGTGTGTGTCTTTGAGTGGTGTGACAAGTCATAGACAGAGCAGTTTTTCCAAGTACAGACTTGGTGCTCCGGTCAGGAGATTTTACAGTTACTGTGGTTTATGAGAGCGTTTGGAAGAATAAATCGGTCTTAATAAAGTCGAACCTCGATGCTAAAACATTGAAATAAGTGACATTTAATGTCTCGTCAGATTCATAATCTTGTCTGCTAATTCTTTAATAAGATAGTTCCCGATTCAAGTTCAATTTCCAGCAATTTTCCACCATTAAGTTCTGTTTTGGCTGCTTGTGTTTCACTTCAGCCTCTTTTGTTAAAGTAGAAAAACACGTTTATCTCTTATATATTAAGTAAGATATAAACGAAGAACAACATCTTTCTGAGTGTGTTCCTGCTGCTGAGCACTAATTGATCACGTTGTCCTGTTGCAGTGAGTACTACTTCAGCCTTCACAACCTGGAGCGAGACTTCTTCCTGAGGAGGAAGATGGACGCGCAGGGCTTCCTCCCCATCTCCCTCATCGCCAGCTTCCACCGAGTGCAGGCCCTCACGATGGATGTCAGCCTCATCAAGGAGGTAATATCACATCAATACGTTCACTGGTGCAGCAGATATAAGCCTCCTCTCTCTGTTTAAGTGTCTCTGGCTCTGATCTCAGGATAAGTGGCACCTTCAGTCGTGTGTGTGTGTGTGTGTGTGTTTAAAGTTTTAATCCCATAATGAGATTAAAGGTTATAGTTACAAGATTAGTAACTAGTCAGTCCTTTTTGTGTTAATAAATCCTCTCCAGGCTCTGAAGAGCAGCAAAGAGGTGGAGCTGGTGGACGACAAGGTTCGCTGTAAAGCCGACCCGGAGCGCTGGCCCATCCCCACGCCTGCCACCGTGGGCTCCCCTCGGACCGACTTCTCCCAGCTCATCAACTGCCCCGAGTTCGTTCCTCGACAGACCCTCAGCTCCACAAACTCCGGTTAGTGTTCGGCCCCACAGCTTCTGTCTTTAGTCTGTTGGTAGTGTGTGTTTAGCATCCTGTGTAAACCAACAATGAATGTATTTGCTAACAAGTATCAGTAATCAGAGGATACTGGTTATCATAGCAATTCATTAGTTTATTATTCAAGCAGCTTAATGACAGAAAATTATTGTTCAAGACAAGAAAAAATCAGGCTCCAACTTGTCAAATGTGATGATTTGCTGCTTTTTTATGATATGTATCCACTGAAAACTAAATATATTTGGCCAGTCGGACAAAACACGCAACTTATAGACGCCATCTTGAGCTGTGAGAACTTGTCGCTTAGTGAAACAATCAATCTATTAATTGATAATGAAAACAAATCTGTTTACATGATTGAGCATGAATTGGTAATAAGCGTGCTGTAGGGCTGCAAGGAACATTTATGTTCTTTATTGATTGTTTGCTCTATAAAATGGTGGAAAATATCAACTGCAATTTCCCAGAATGCAATTTGTTTTTACGATGGAAGACAGAAAAAAGCTGCAAATCTTTTAAATTTAAACTGGAACCAGTGAATTATTGTCATTTTAGCATTAGAAAAGACAAACGATTAATTAACGATTATTAATGGCTCCCAATTAATACTCTTCTCTACCTAATCACACATTTACAGACACAGGATCTTTAGCAGTGAGGAAGTTTCAGTCTTTAGCACCTCTGTGGCTAAATGTGCTGTTTTTGGGGCCTTTCAGCTTCGTCGCCTGTGCAGGAGACGCCTCCTGACGGGTCTGCAGGGCCCCAGGACTCTGCTGAACCCAGCTCCTCCAGCCAGGAGTCACTCCCATCCCCAGACGCCTCCAGAGACGCCCCCCAGCCCCCGGACCCCGACGCCTGGATTCAGGTGGAGAAACGCCAACGACAGCCCTCCGGAAAGGCGAAGGTACCCGAAAAATGACACCTTGAAGTCTTAAATCGGCTCCGTGATCCGTCATTTCATCCCTTCCATCTTCCTCCTCTTCGTCTCTCTCTCTTCCTCTGTGTCTTCCACCTTTCGATCCGGCAGCATGTCAGTGATGATGTGTGTGTTGGCGGCTCCTCTCCTCCCTCGGCGCTCCAAGCCGACCTCCTCCCCTCTGCAGTTGAGTACTTCCCGCTCTCACTTGCTTCCCCTCTGCTCTCTCTCCGCTTCTTCAAGCTGCAGATGTTGTGTTTACAATCGTGTAGTGATCAAGTCAGACTATTGACCCTTTTCTAACACGATGCTAGTTGTTGTGAAAAAGGAGCCATTATTAATTTATTTGTAGCTGACGCGGGCAGCGTTATTTTCTGATAAAAGGTCATATAATTAAGTAATAAATCTATTTTACTCATTTAATCTGTACATTGTAATTAAAGCTCAGAAGCAACACCTGCATCAGTAAAGATGGTACAATAAAAAAAACACAAAAGGAGAAAAAGCTATTCAGATTATTATATCTAATATATTATTATATTAAAAATATATATCTATATATATCGTCCCACCTTCTTGTGTGTTCCTTCGTTAATTGCTGTGCCTTCACTGTGTCGTCCAGGAGCACAGCGAGGCGCCTCCACGCAGCCGCCCGGCTCCTCTGCAGGCCAAGCCGGACCAGGAGGAGCTGGACTTCCTGTTTGACGAAGAGATGGAGCAGATGGCGCCCAGGAAGAACAAGTTCACCGACTGGTCAGACGAGGACGACTCCGACTACGAGCTGGACGACCACGACGTCAACAAGATCCTCATCGTCACCCAGACCCCTCCCTACGTCCGCAAGCACCCCGGTGGCGACCGCACGGGCAACCACGAGTCCCGAGCCAAGATCACCACCGACCTGGCCAAAGCCATCAACGACGGGCTGTTCTACTACGAGCAGGACCTGTGGAAGGAGGAGGACCAGATCGAGTGCAGCAAGGTAACGAAAACATGCACTTTTTTATTTAAAGACTAATAAGCTTCTGACGTTTGGGCTGTAGGTATTATATACAGATCTTTTTACAGACCCAGTTTTAATCCTTTATCCCAATATTGTGCATTTTCACTCAGAAACACAAGAAAATGTACCGCCACGTTATAAAAATGCTTTCACCAGAAGGTATCATGTGTCCCTGAACCCAGTATTATTAATCTTTTATTAGCCACATGGGTGAAAAAGTGTGGACAACCTTTAATTCAGTACGTTTATCTGTGTTGGACCCTCACAGAGAGGTGAAGGAAACTGAACTAACAGGTTCTTTACAGGCAGCTAGCATGAAATAAGGTTCTCAGGTTTCATATTTATTACAACAGCTTTTTGAGTTTTGAGTGTGTGAACATGGACAGCTGTGGGGAGCTGTGAGGATGGACATGTTTCCAGTCTTCATGCATGTATAGGAGCGTTTCCTGGACTCAAACTTGGTTAGTTTGAGGTGTAAAAATCACAAGAAAACTCTGCATCGCACCTTTGTCACTGACGGCGAAGTTTTATGGAAGGTTGAACTGGACCGTGACATCACAATAAAGATACTTAAAGTGTTTAAAAGAGAGTTTTCTTGTGGTATTTTAATCTTTGTGCTAAACGAATAATAATCAGAACATTGTGTTCAACTCGAGTGTCGTCCGGTGTTGGTGAACCCGTGTGAACTGTTGCCTCAGTTTCCTGTTGTCAGCTGGTGTGTTGAGTTGCTGCCATGTGATTGGCTGATTAGAAATGTGCGTTAACGAGCAGTTGAACAGGTGTGCATGTTCTTATTTAATTACTACAATATTAGGCTGTCTGTAAAAACGTACAACGAGGTTTTGCTACCGTTCCTGTCCAGCAAACCAGGCGGTTGTGGTTGTTTGGCCTTGGCATAACTTGATTCACTTCCTGTTATTGAATTCGCTGCCCCGGCTGCCTGCGGGTCACAGTTGAAGACGAAAACACAGCACACTCTGATGCTTTAGTTGTATTATTTCCCATAAACATTGTTCTTCTTCCTTCTTATTGTACAGTTCTAAATATATTTGTGGTGTGTGTACTCGACAGCCTCCGTTTAATATATTAACGTTTGCTTCGAGCGCCTCAGAGACTCGATCTAAATCTCACCCTGCACTTTTGATTTGATCCTTGGAGCTCGAGTTACATCACTCAGTTACCAATGTTACAACTCAGGTTTCAAAATGTAGACGTTTTTATAACAAGAAATCACATCTACACAGAACTTCTAGCACAAATGTTCACATGCTTTATTCACTGATGCAAGAAAAAACGCAAAGAGTCACTGGCATTTTTTATAAAGACGCGTAAAGTTGTGATCCAGTGGTGTTTTTAGGTTTCAGACGCCTCCCTGCAGCCCTGCTGGCCCTCTGAGCACTTTGATATGAAGACTTTTGACGGTAGAAGGGGACAGAAATAAACTATTTATCGGCCACCACTGGAGCCTGCAGAGCGGAGTGTGACCTGCTTTCTGGAAGAACTGTCTCGTCTGCAGAAACACTGTATGTCTTTAGGTTACACGGCATTATGTCATCTTATTTTATCACAGAATGATGTCCGTATTTAAAAGGTTGCACCATAAACTGAACCGGACGCCTGAAACACAAAACTGGGATCAGATAAACACTTCCTTGATGTTTCTAAGAAGGGAAACTGGAACAAAACATTGTGAAAGTGCAGCTTTAGTTCAGGAAGTGAAAGTTGAAAAGGACACGTGGAGTTAACTGTGCAAACATTTAAACATTTAAGCTGATAGAAACGACCCCCTGTTGATTTTAAGGATGCAAGATGTTTTAGTTTTGAGATTAAGATGCTTTTTGGGCATTTTTATAAAAATAAAAAAAATAAACATCTGCTTATTTGATCGGAACAAACACTTTTATGGTTGCAGAAGCATCAGAAACAGGGTTTTAAAACTAGTCTTTCAGTATTTTCATTATAAATTGATGTCGTTTTCTTACAAGAGAGATTTTAATCTAAATTGATGTCATGAAAAGCTGTTTGCTGTTTTTGTTTTAAGAAATTAGGGCTGCAACATATGAATATTTGCACAATTGAATCGTCTCCTCGGTTCATCTTTTGATCTCTAACGTGGCAGAAAATACAAATATTCAAGTAAATTGCTGAACAACTGAACACGAGGCAGGACGCCGGTCATACTAATAATGTTTACGTTGTAAAAGCCAGAACTGTTTCATGGCTGCATAAAGAAATTCTTCTTCTCGCTCTCTGCTCAAAGGTTGTCGAAAAAACATCTCCACGTGTGGGAAATGTCACGCCTGATCACTCACACACACACACCCCTCAAGGTCACCTGGACTTTATTTATTTACGCAGACGTGTAAAGTTCAGAGTACGCAGCACATCTGCGGTGTGTCACACGGCTGCAGCCACTGGCATATCTGGTATTTCTTATCAGTTTGAACAGCCTGCAAGGCGGCCTGAGGCCTGCAGTACCTGAGTGCGGTGCGGGAATACATAATACATAAATGCAGGAAAGGAGTTTATCACCTGCAACACTCAAATTCCATATTTTAAGTTTAATTTAAGTGTTTTTTTATTAGATATTAAAGAATCAAAGTGTTTGTTTGACTGTTCCTGCGTTCTCCAGCAGGACGTGGAGAACTTCAAGAAGCTCAGCGTCATCAGTAAAGATGAGTTTGACACTCTCGCCCCCAAAGTGCCTGTTGAACCAAACCAGGAAGTCCCGCCTCCTCCGTTACCAGGTGGGTTCTGTGGGAGCTGCCGTGAAGTCGGTTTCACACAGGCTGTTTCCTGCTTTTCACACCGTTGCAACATTTTCTTAAACGTCTCGTTCTCTCATGTCAGTTTCTGATTTTGTTCAGTTGTTTTGTTGCTGACAGTTTTAACTTTGACTCCGTTCTTTAAAAGTTTGAATAAGTGCTTAATAATTAATTCTTACCGTTATGTTTTCAAGGTTAGGAACATGCTTGAATTTGAATATACTCCTTAAAAAAGGGTGATTTGTAAACACAATCTGGTGTTTCATCATCAACTCAACTTTACTCATGTAAAAACCCCAAATCCTTCTAATTTTTTGAAACGTCGTCATATATTTTTGTTGCAACTAGTTAGATGTGATGATAAAGGCTTCGGCAATCTGGACATTTTAGGTTTAAGTTCCTTGAAAGTGCTTGAAATTTACTCTTAAAAAGCTGTATGAACCCTGTTTGAACAAAATGTGCATTAGATTGTTGTTTAGTTCACTTGTATATCTGCTCAGTATCAATACTGCTGTCCAGGGTACACATGATCAATAAGACAATAAGAAACAGTTGCGTCAGTCTGTGTAAATGTCCTGTTATAAAAATAATGAATTAATAAAGTAAGTACAAAGTGTTTCACATAGAAAAAACATGTATAAAATACATAAAGGGCAAAATAATAAAGTGTGTGTGTGTGTGTTTGTGTGTGTGTGTGTGTGTGTGTGTGTGTGTGTGTGTGTGTGGTCTCAGTGGACAGTGGGGCAGAACTGGCCCGCTCTCTGCCTACAACGGTCCCGGAGTCGCCCAGCGCTCACGAACCCCGGACCCCCAGAACGCCTCGCACCCCCGGACGCCAGGACCCCAACAAGACGCCTCGCTTCTACCCCGTCATGAAGGAGAGCGGCACCGTCGACGGCCAGGTGAGATCTACATCCTGTCCTCGCAGGTTGTCAAGTCGTATTAAATAAGTAAAATAAAGTGACTTCTAACACCCCCACAAGGATTTAACCGGATCACACTTTTCCTCTAATTGTTGTTGCTTTATTAGTAAATTACTGAAAAGGCAGTCTCTCTCTCTCTCTCTCTGTCTCTCTCTCTGTCTCTCTCTCTCTCTCTCTCTGTCTCTCTCTCTGTCTCTCTCTCTGTCTCTCTCTGTCTCTCTCTCTCTCTCTCTCTCTCTCTGTCTCTCTCTCCCTCTCTCTGTCTCTCTCTCTCTCTCTGTCTCTCTCTCTCTCTGTCTCTCTCTCTCTCTGTCTCTCTCTCTCTCTCTCTGTCTCTCTCTCT
>JAVQJL010082419.1:0-62194 GCA_036024295.1 Nannoperca obscura | reverse complement strand
CTGGCATCTGTCAAAGCCAGCTCTCTGATAAAGAAAGTGCTGAATATAAATGATCACAGTATGGGGTGATATCCTATTATGTTTTCGGGGTAGGGTGCCTGTTTTTTTTTATTTATTATATAAGTTTCCTTCCCGTATCTGTTTTAATAAGTGAATGGAGCAGTCATGCTGGTTCAAAACTTACCAGGTCAGCAGTAGCGGAAGCGTTTGTGTGTGATCTAATGATTACACACACATTTCTCCCCCCCCCCCCCCCCTTTCGTTTTCCCTTCTCTCCTTTCTGATCTGTTGTTCCCTCACGCAGGCACGCTCGCACACCTCCTCCTGGTGGGTGTCGTCCTAGAATGGGGGCATGTGGGTGTTGTGTGGCGACAGGATTGGCCAAAGAGGAGTGCGTGCAGACTGCCATGCTGGGTTTTAGTGTCCCTGTGTCAAAGAAGCACAGCGTGGCAGTTTGAAGAGAAGAGTGTCTCTGTGTGGTCGGAGTGGGATTACCTTGTCAGCACTTCAAGCTGCGCCAGTGCACGTATTGGTGCGTGCACATGTAATTCTAAGCCTGTGAATGTGTGTGTGTTTGTGTGCACACCTGCCATTTTTCAATTATCTTTCATTTTCCTCTGCTGAGAGCTTCTTTTCCTGTCCAGACATGTCCTAAATCATAGAGGGAGGGTGGAAGAAATGGCACAAAAAAAGGAGTGTGTGTGTGTGTGTGATGACTCGCAAGTTGACAAACAGACACACCTTCATGTGCTCTTTTCAGGCCTGTGCAAGTAGGACTACAGGTAGAAATTATGAATCACTTTGTTAAATCAAGTCATGTCCATCTATTTCATTCACTAAGCGATCACATTCTAATATATCTATAAAAATACAACATACAGACTTTGTCAGGGATAGAATGATCCTGCTTTTACAAAGATAATTTGGACTTAGGTCTGTAGTTTTACGGCCTTCTTAATTGTGCACCTAGATTAGTCTGATGCAAGTTAGACAGTTTCATAAAAATAGCGATGTTATGTATATTTTAAGCCTAAAAAAGTTATCTAACCCTCCTTCAGGCTAACTCAGATGATGGAAGAGCCATGTTTCCATAGTAACAATCAGGCACACCTGCTGACCAGTGGCACCTCGAAACATGGTTCATAAATTTGTGGTTTGCTTACAGCAATGTGAGAACGAGCAATAATAAGGAAAGTTACCACTTTGGAAATGTCCAACAGTGAGGATGTTGTCGGTTATTTTCAATTGTCAAACAAAACAATCCTGAACCTGACTCATGAGTTTTCATTAAGAAGCCACAGCCTCTCAGCTCTGCTACACGTCTGCAGTGTACTGAGATTTGATGCTACTGGAATCATTGTTTATATTGTTACACTAAACACATTCTGCTGGAGTGACGGTGTGTGTGGTTAGACAGCTATTCTTTTTACTTTGGGAAAAGGAAAAGGAAATTAGTCCTGCTTAGGATAGTCGAGAACAAGACAGCTTTGTGCAACGGATGAATCTGAGGCGTTGATCTGAAGTCTGATTTATTTGTTTGATATAAGCCATAATCAAAGACTATTTCTACGAAACCGGCCTTTATCTGGAGTTATTGTTGTCCCTGGTGTTTATTATGCAGTCTGCCAACCTTTAGCATTTAATGTCTGACATTAACATATATTATGAAATCAGAACAAGGAATAAGAAAACTCTATCACATGAACACATAATTAATAAAATCTTCAGGTTAACGGCTCAAGAGCCACCTTTTTGCTACAGTTAACACATCATTATCATTTGTTTTGCACTCCTTTTAATAAGTAACATGAACGTTCAGCATAACGATTGTGTTAAACTTCTCCAGAAATGTTTTTCTGTTAACTGTAGCTGTGAAGTGAAACGTGTGCAGAGGAATTAGTCACATTTTCCAATTTGAGGTCAGTTCTACAGTTTTAATTCATCAATTGTCTCTTTCGCAGGATCACATTTTTCAGATGTGCCAGCTTCATTGGCACGTGATGTGTTTCAGTATTATTTATCGCAGGCCATTGGAGGCTTCATTAGCTGCAGGCTGCACGCAGCCTCTAAATTTAGCATCTTTTTATTTATTCAGAATAGCCTGGTGTTGGATGGTATGCCCAGTTGCCATGTTCTCTCACAGCAGCAAAGAGACATGTTGAGAAAAGAGAGGTGGGCTGGTCTGGAGAGAAATGGGCCTCATTCCACCTGTGTCACCCCCACCAGACGTCTGCCTCTCTTCAGCTCTTTGAAGCCTCTTTAATTCCAGCGTTCAGGATTAAGCCCGTGAAAAAAGGATGAAAAGTGATAGAGCGACAGAAGGAGACATCCTCGGAGAGAACAGGCTCCTTTGAAATATGTTAAGAATTTCGTTTGCACTGACCCACAATGCAGCATCTGAGGGAAAGTTTTTTTTTTTTTTCTGATCGGGGGCTGGCTATAGGATTTGCATGAATAGGAAAAGGACTCTTTGAAGTCATGGATGTAAGTGGAACTGGAGTTTTCTGAAACCTAAATGAGCGCCCTGAGACATTGTCCTTGCATTGTGCATTACAAACTGAGAAAGTTGCTTTGTCACAGCATGTTTGATTGGAAGTCAAAGGAATCAAGTCATTTTCTGTCACAGAAACCATCGACATAATCCACCTTTTGTGGAGTCTCTCTGTGCGGCCTGAATCATGGCCAAGTGAATTGATAGAAAAATGGATATTACAGTTTTTAGTGGACGGTACATTCAGAGAGGCAGTCACGCTTCAATTACTGTTCATATTTACAATCCAACCCAATATTTAGACAGTATGGTCTTCTTTGTGTACAAAACAGAAAAACACTGTAGCATTAAGCAAACAGCTGATGTTTAATTTCAGGACATTTTGTAGATGCACAAACCCGCTGTAGGTTTAATAAGTTTGTACAGGAGCTGCTGGCGACATTGAAAAGCACTAGATTTCCCTGCCAGGTGTTTCAGCAAACAGGAAAAAATGCCCCATAAAGATCATGTGACAAGTCAGATGGCC
Organism: Nannoperca obscura; assembly: GCA_036024295.1. Classification (NCBI taxonomy): domain Eukaryota; kingdom Metazoa; phylum Chordata; class Actinopteri; order Centrarchiformes; family Percichthyidae; genus Nannoperca; species Nannoperca obscura. Next base: position 59,177 of record JAVQJL010082419.1, on the reverse strand, counting down.
TAAATCTGTCTAGTCAAAACGGTTAAATCAATAGACTGTCAAATAGCAGCGTGTTGTGAAAAAACACTGTCCGGCTGTTGGAGTATACTAAAGTCAAGTGACCTAGAAATGGAAATAAAAATTCTGCCAAATGAGAAGTTATGATAATAAAATAATTTCTATATGGTAGCACAGAAATGAGTACTTAACAAAATGAGTGAAAATGAGAAGAGAGAGAGGTATAAAATGTAAAAGAAGAGAATAATAAATGTTTGAGGAAAATGGGGATAGACAATAAGATGCATGCCGGTGCTACAGGTTCACACCCTCAGTGCACTTTGGAAGTGACAAACAACAAGCACGAAAATGACAAGTCACTTATCACAAGCAGTGCATTCAAGCGTTCACTTAATTGTGGCTTAAATTGATTTTTCTGGGATTTTTGTGGTTCATGCCTTCAGTAGAAAACCATGTGCAGTTATTGCCATAGGACAGTCATGCCCTGAATGCGCCCTTGGTAAGGCTTTGTGAAGTTCATTTTTACAGAGCAAACTTTATTACACTGAGACTGCCTCACAAAGGTGTTCATTTAATGATCAGTGATCATTTTTAAGGCCATTTTTCTGTCTCTCTCAGTAAACATTTTGCAATTTGCCACCATTTTTTGTCCAGTGCAGCTTGACTGTGTTTTTATTAAGCCTATGCTGTCAATATTTTGAGGCTGCAAGAACGTTTTGCAGTTCAAGCAATTTTTTTGTGATGCCTCTTTGAAAACTCAAACATAAAAGTTCTCTTAAAGCTGACACATGCTTGTAATTGTCATTCAACTTTGCCAGTGGGTCTTTCTTTGTGATTTAAGTATTGTTACTTTAGAGCTGAAATTGTTGTTCATATGACGTTGCTTTTATTTTGTCCACCCCCGCAGTGTGCACACTGCGGGGGTGGACACCCCACGCTGACTACCCCCTCCCTCTTAATTAAAGCTGTAAAAACCAAGCACATACATTTCTGTCCTGAATGAGCACAGACAGAGATTTTATTGCAGCATTTCAATATTAATTGAAATATGTAAGACTATGAATTGAAAAGGGCACGATACATTTACACAGTGCAATTGGTTGGGGATGAGGGGTGCGGTGGGGTGGCTGAGGCAGTAAATGGGAAGAAAAATAAAATCATCAAGTCGAGTAGTGGGCACTTAAATGCAAATAGAGTTGCCAGTGAAATTAACAGGCTTCCCCCTGGGCAAATGTCTAATCAGTGGTCTCCCCACTTAGTCCAGTGAGGGAAGTTCAGGTTAACATAATAAAACACAGCTTTGGCAAGCGACTTCCTTCAAGTTTCATCAGGGGTTTTCAATTTGACAAAATGTGCCCGTGGACTCGACTTACAAAGCGAAATGGGAAGGAGGATGCTATTGAGAGTGTACGAGCTCAAAACCACATTTAAACACAGACGCACATTTGCTGTGTGGGCAATAGCTGCATGTAAGCCACCTGCAGTTCCATATTTACCACAGCCTGTGCAAACAGCAGCAAGCAAGGACTCCACAGGCACCTGCTGTTAGCCGGTACATGATGCTGTCTGTATTTTACAGGGATATTGTGTCATCAGGTTTCCTGAGACAAAACACACACATTGTGCTTGGAGGTGTTGTTGAAGAGAAGTGGGGGAAAAGCAAAGTGCAAATGAAGCTGGAACAGATCCAAGCGTTTTAAATGGGATTTCATCGTGCTATGGTTTGAGATCTAGTTCTCGGCCTTAATCTTTCTTTACCCCCACACAGAGCAGTTTTTATTTTTTCACCAGCGATCATTTCTGATATTAAGTCAATTAAATCCAAAATAACACGCCCTTTATAGAACTGGAACAGGAAGTTGAGTCACACACAAACAGCGGCACTACACAGCTTGAGGCAGCTTTTTGTTTTGTTTTATTACATTAACTTTAAAAAAATACAGTACATCAGTACACCCAAATTTCAAACAACAAAATAAACATTTTCTTACGTACCCCAGTTGATTTGTAGCCATGTAGATTTTTATTTGGCCATGATTTTATCGGCTTCTGAGATTTCTGCATCATGGGAACTACCTATTCTTGAAAGCAAGGTTGTTGTTGTTACATTTCTAAATGTAATGTTTCAATGCTTTAACACCACAACAATTGAACTCAGTTAGTTTGGGGTGGCTTCAGAAGCAGACAAATATCTTAAATCCTGGCCAAAATTGATTTATCTGCACGCCTACTGCTACTGCTAAAGGTAACTCAAAACAATTTTGTTTCATTTTTGGGAAATTTACTTTTTTTTTGTTCAGCCAATGGAAGTCTAGCACAGAAGATACTAGTACCATTTTTAACATCTGATTGGGTTGGAATCCTACAATCCGCCTCCAAATTGCCCGTCGCCTCTTCTCATCGTGTTCAGGAACACACACAGCTTTGAAGCAGACCTGTCCGCTGTGTGGTCTGCTGCTAACTGTAGCTGAGGCCAGGTCTCCAGAAACACTCGTCTGTTGTTTTTCCAACATGCTTCTTGACTCATTTCTGGTCTGTTAAACGGTAAATTCATCAAATTCGGTTTGAAAACAACAACAGACTGAGGTGAATGATCTGTGTCTGCCAGACCCAGCGGCTAAAGCCTGGGCTGAGCGTTGTCTTCACTGCTGATGCTTTAGCTTAGGAGGTAGAGCATATGTCCCCGCGTCGCAATCTTTGCGGTTCAAAACCCCTCTCCCAATCATGCTTACATGCAAGACATTCAATACAAGATACACTGATGGGCTCTAACAGTAACAACACTACACTAAAATGAATGTAGCTAGTGTGTTTTTAATACATTTGGTACATTTTAAGGTATAAACAAACATCCCACTAGCGACCATACTGCCAAGTAGCTATATATCTGTGATATCTGTTGCATTTTTACATTTTTGCTGGAGAACGTAACTAAGCAAGAAGGTCAAAACACCTGATATTCCCTAAATGGCAAATAAGTTTCAATTCAGTCTACTCGCATCAGCTTGCTGATTTATTTTCTTTGTGCTACACAAAGTGCCAAGCGTTACAGCAGGCAAATGTAAAAACAGAATGAAAATGTAAAGTAGCTATTTAACACTGGTGCCTTAGGTTTGAGAATTCTCAGCTGTTCTGTAGATGTCCATTTTGTCCCGAGCAAATGTCTTAACATTACTATTAAAAATTGAATTTCAAAGGTGGTCTTTGCAGTAATACAATGCAGTTCAAAATGAAATGAAATGTAGGTGTTTCAGGTAGAATAGCAGTGACCAACCCAAAAAACATAGTATCTCTACGTGCTACCTCTGACCAAATGTTAAAACATCTGCCTCTGTAGCTCACTAATCAACATGTCATATCTCGTTTGTTTAAGCCATGCACAAATCGAAGTGAAAAAAACCTAAGCTAAGATCACCGTCTCCTGACTCCAGCTTCAATAAGAGTAGTATTGATCTTCTAATGTAACTCTCAGCAAGAAAGCTATTTTCCAAATTGTCAAACTATTCCGTTAAGCCCTCCTGATTGGGCCATCAGATCGCAGACCGTCCACATGTCCATTAGACTGCATGTTGTGTGAGTGTGTGTTTAGCGGTGTATTGTAACCACATACATTCTGTATACTGCAGTCTTGTGTTACCGGTTAATGTACAATTGTGTGTTCATTTAACTGAATTAATAATGAAATACCCTTTTATCTATTCTCTCCAGAAATGGCGAGCTGGGTCTCCCTCCTCCTCTTTCTCTTCTGCAAGTCAGTCTCTCAAGCCCAGGAGGAGAGCAACAACATCCCCATCCTGGAGTTCACCTCTGAGACCTCCATCCAGAATGTGGTCCAGGACCCCCAGACTGGTCGCATCTACCTGGGGGCTGTCAACACCATCTTTCAGCTGGGACCGTCGCTCCACCTGCAGGCTCGTGCTGAGACGGGCCCCAAAGAGGACGCCCGAACATGTACGCCTCCTGCTTCTGCATGCCAGGACACGAAGCCCATGCCCAACCTGAACAAGCTTCTGCTGGTCCATCCGTCCAACGGTTCCCTCATAGTCTGCGGCAGCCGCTACAGAGGCATCTGCTCCCTCCTCAACCTGACCAACGTAGAACAGCAGCTGTATTACAGTGACAGTAAAGGAGAGAGGACTTACGTGGCTAGCATAGAGGATAACGTGAACGTGGTGGGCGTCATGTCCACCTTCATAAAAGATGGGAACACCTTTGGTGTGTTTCTTGTTGGAAAGGGCTATGGAAGCCTGGATAGTACAAAACTCATTAGCACACGGATCCTTCAGGACTTCCGTGATTGGGTCGTGTTTGAGAGCATCATTGAGGCATCTACGGTACAGACGACACCATTTGTCCCCAAATACCTGCATGACTTCCGCCTTGCCTTCAAAGAGGATGGTTTTGTTTACTTCCTCTTTTCGCGGACTCTTGATGGTACGGATACTAAAAACCTGACCTTTGTGTCTCGTCTTTGCGAAGACGACTACCATTACTATTCCCACACGGAGCTCCAGTTAAACTGCGGCCCAAATAACCGATACAACAAGGTCCAAGCTGCATATGTGGCTTCTCCAGGAAAAGAGCTTGCACGGATGATGACTTCATTAGGTATGTATGGGAATGTCGTCTCCTGGAGCAAAGTTCTGTTCATGGTGGCGAGTCCAGACGACGACGACCGCAATTCTGCTCTTTGCATGTACCCGCTCAACTCCATCAATGAGCGGCTAGTGGATATCATCAGTGCCTGCTACAGTGACTCTGGGAAAATTGCTGGGTTTCCTGCTGTGGACATCCCCTACTCATCCAAAACCGACGAATTCTGCACATCGAAAATTGCGGTAAGGGCTTCTGTTGTGTCAGCTGATTGAAGCTGATTAAAAATCTGTTTGAAGTACATGAGTGGGATATCTTTTCCCTTTGCAGTAATCAATAATGCATAGTTGTGTCACTGTTTACTTTAATGTCTCAGTGTTTACTTTGTTCTGCTGATCCTTTTGTATTGTTCTTTTTAAAGCTCTAGTTCTGTCTTTCCCATTTTCCCCCCATCCATGTCTCTTTTTTCCCCATTTCCCTCAACTCATTCAGAATATTACCATATAGCACTGGTAGGCAAATAGTGGCTCATGGGCCGAATCAAGAAATCAATCAATCAAAAATATATTTTTGTTTTTGTTTAAGTTTTTCCTTTCATAGCTGACATCAAAACTTTTACATATTTTTTCACAAATCTACTCTAGACAACAATGTAAATACAAATATATAATATATAAATAGTAGTGGCCTACTTCATTTGTGGTTGAACCAATAATTCTTTGCTAAATGTATTGACATAAACTGTTACATCTCTATGATCCCAAACTTGCTAATGAGAGAAATTAAATCCTAAAACAAACTTTAGGATTAGGAATTTAAAATAAAAGTAAAAGAAATGACCAAACAAAACATATTTAGACCTGCATTTCCACTACAAATGGAACAATGGTGAAAGAAATGGCCCATGGTTAAACCTAATTGCTGACCCCTGCCATTTAGCTTATTTAGTAGAGGATCTACAACACTGTTAAGGGGTTTGATTATAACATCTCTATACAAAATGTGTTTTTCTTTTTTCTTTCTTTTATGTTACAGAAGAATACTTTGGAAAACTTCAAATGCGGTGCAGACTTTTTGCCTTCCCCTCTGGCCAGCAAGCCGAGATTCGCCTTAAACGCAGAAGCCGTGTTGACCATGTCGGGCCTTCTGACCGCTGTGGCAGTCGCTGTGGAAAATGATAACACCATCGCCTTCTTGGGGAACAACCAGGGGGAGGTCTTTAAGGTGAAGTTGTCTTCTGATCTGCTGCTTTTCTCTTCTCGACTTTTTTTTTTCTTTTAAGTTTTTAGTCTTACCTGAGGGAAGCAGGATGGGGGAATTAAACACCTCATGTCTGACAATGTTACTTTTTGTTTTGTGTCCAGGTACACCTGACCATGCAGCCATATGTGTACAGCAAGACTCCTGGTGACACCATGGGAGAAAAGGTCAACAAGAATCTTTTCTTTGACCTCAGTCACAGCCACCTCTACATTACTACAGAGAAAAAGGTGTGTATGTCAGGGGCCCTTTTGTAATACAATGCAATATACAGTCACTGTAGTCATTAGTTTTGTAACGGATCACAAAACTCACGGTTCAGATTGGAGTCATGGATCACAGATAATGTTTTGGATAATTGTAAAAAAACATTTCATAAGACAAATAACTTTGTTTTTCATGTATTATTTATTAAATAACTTAACGTAGCTCCCCTCACTGACACACAAGGGTGATGTCTTTTCAAATTATTATGTCGACACACTGTTACAGTTTGGTCCACCACCCTTTTTTCCACCAAGATATATAACAGAGAAGCCAAAATGCAATCATACCTGGGATTTAAATGATGGGGGAGGCCACTCCAGCGCTTTCTTTCCTCCGTTAGCCATGATTGTCACTCACTACGCTTATTTTCCTCTTGCAATATACATCCCTGATTTGCTGGGATTCAAAATGCCCCGTTCATGTGCTTATTTAAATAATCAAATCAAACTTCAGCCCTTCAGAATAAAACACACAACTTCATCTGTCATGTATCTTTTCACTGCAACTCTGCATCGAGATTTAGGGAATTGTTATTTTAAAAAAGTAGTTAACAGTGGCAGTAAAACTGTAATGTAACACTATGATGGTTGAACTACATAATTAATCCGTGGTTCACGTGGGGGGAGTTTTGTTCAGATCAACCGCGATCCGATAAACCACTAGTTATGTAAAACTGAAGAAAGCTGATTTAAAACATGAATAAACATGCCATGAGACGGACGGCACAACTGAAACACCTCCTGTGTAGACGTGGTAACAGTAACAGTTGCTGCTTCACTATCTCCTCTGTTAATGAGGATTTTTTCACAGGAAGAGAGTATTAGTCACATACTGTCTGAAGAGTTTTTACCACAAAGGAAGTTAATATATTTTCTTCTGTCTTGCAAGAGAAAGTTGAATATGTTTTTTTGTTTTTTTTCGTTTTATAGATAATGCAACTAGGTGGCTCTAGTTTTAATAGATAAAAGTTTAAATGACTTACTCAGTGTTACTCTGCAATCTAAACATGCATCACAAGCCGTGTGACTGTAAGCTGTAAGCTCTTAATAAGACACATGTTTTTGACTTTAAATCTGCTATATGGTACAGGGTACAACCAGTGGAAGAAGTACACAGATCCTTCAGTTAAAAGATCAGTGTATAAGATTTAGCGGGATCTACTGGCAGAAATGGAATATAATAGTCTATTTTTTACCTGAAAAATAGACCTGAAAATAATAATCGTTGTGTTTTCATAGCCTTAGAATGTGCAAAAGTAGACATACCAAAATGTAAAAATACTCTATTACAAGTAAGTAAAAATTAAGTATTATCAGCAAATGTACTTAAGTATCAAAAGTAAGAGTACTAATACAGAATTGTCCCCTTCTGAATGCTATATTATTATATATGTTGCATTATTGGACTATTATTACAGATGCATTAATATGTAAGCAGCAGACTAATGTTATAGGTGGCTGATGTAGAGCTAAGTTTATTGTTGGGTACTTTAATCTATAACACACTATACAACACTATATTTTTATAGACATGATACAGTACAAAATCCTGATTTGTATCCTGATAAACACTGAATTGCAATTTCATTCAGCCATTTTCAATGATTGAACAACTCAGAGATGTGCGCAATGATTCAGAGGTCAAGAACAAGGCTAGATCATGTTACAGGAAAGTTTATATCCTGTTTACTTTCAGATGCTGCTTTCAGATGCTGTTAGACGATCCAACGAGCACTTTGCTTGAAGCATACTGACACCTTAAAATAGCATCAAATGGGAGCACTCAAGTACATGTAAATTAAATGTACCTGCTTATTTTCCACCATGTAGACAAAGGGAATTGTTGTAGTAATTGAACATGCGGAGCAGACATGAGAAACCATGCACTGTGACGGGACTTGTTTCACTCCCACTCTGCATACCTGCAACAAACCAAGGAGCATTTCGTAGCCATACTTTTAAATTCTTCATATTTTGGGCTGTGTCTCCTCTAAGGTGCACTGTTTGATCATATTTCATGTCGTAATGCTCCAGATCACCAAGGTGCCGGTGCAGACGTGCCTCCAAAAGAAAGACTGCCAGTCATGTGTGGAACTGAGGGACCCTTACTGTGGCTGGTGTGTCCTGGAGGGCAGGTAAGGATCTCACACACACACACACTCCTGCATACACTTATAAATGCATGCACCCAGTGACAGACTAACACAAACACCCACACATGCAATTCCATCTGTAACACAGCGGGATATTTGTTCAGTGTTTTATTGCAGACACTTTTAGTACCCCTCTGTGTTTATATTCCATCTCCTGTTGTCCATGCAGCCGCAAGGAATTAAAGTTATTTGTCAGCCTCATACAGCGAAGGCAGTTTAGGCAATTTACTCTCATCATCCTATATTTATCAGGGTCTGGAGGGTAGAAGGAACTGTTTGTATCATGTATTTCACAGGGATGGGATCAGGAACAAGAAAGAAGCAGAAAAACGGTTGTGTCTCTTCAGAAGTTGTCAGTACTCTTATCAGAAACACTGCACGCACTTTATTGAATTGTTGTTGTTGTTGTTGTTGTGTTGCTGAATTGTGTTTTACCCAATTGACAAAATGGCACTTAAATCTTAAATTATCTGTATTCACATATTTCACTTACTATCATATATGATGAGGACAAGTAGCAAATCCTCATATATGAGAAGCTGGAATCAGCAAATATTTGACATTAGTCGATTACCCAAATGGTTGTCAGTTAATTTTAAATTGATCAACTAATCGTTACAGCGCTAATCAATTAATTATTTAATGTCCGAAAATAGTGAAAGATGTCTTTCATAGTTTCCTAAAGCACCAATGTGCTATTATTTAATTGCTTGTTTTTCCTGCCTAACAGTCTAAAACCTAAAAATATTCCTTTTACTGTCACGTTCAGAAGTTGGAAGGAAATATTTGGCATTTTTGCTTGCAAAGATTACTTAAACGTTGAATCAATTATAAATATATTACCTTTCAGGTCTAAACTCTTGCTGCTTCTCCACTGCCAAACCAGTTACCAATGAGGGCATTAAATGTTTATTGTATCTTTTATAAAACTTAATCATGAAAATCTGCACGGACGCTGCTTGAAGTCACTTGGGCATGTGGTTGTTATTCACAAGAGCACATTGAAAATCTGTTAGAGTCCATAGTCTTTGTGTTTCTGGAGCGTTTGGGGGGGGGGTGCAGCAGAGGCTTATGGGAATTGTTCATCCTTTTTCTGAAGGTGTACCAGGAGGTCTGAGTGCCGACGGGCAGAGGAGAAGAATGGCTGGCTGTGGAGCCCCAAGCAGCAGTGTGTCAAAATCGTCTCCTTCTATCCCCCGAACCTTTCTTGTAAAAAGACTCAGAAGGTACAGCGCTGCTTCTCGTCTCACTCTTTCTTCCTCGCTCTTTTCCTTTGTTCTTTGAACCTTTTTCTGTCTCTCTCTCTTGGCAGAACACAACCCCACTTACATGCACGTCACACAAACATGCACATCCTGAGTAATAAACTGTTTCCATTGTGAATCAGAGACCATAGGCTCTAGGTTGTCCTGCTCTGTATTGATCCATCCAGAAAACTCCAAACTGGCTTATTATAACCGACCTGGTTGATTGTGCTCACAGCCAGAAGATGGAGAGCCTCTCTAGTGCGCTTTCTCTCTCAAGTTGTTTTTTTTTTTCATTCCTCCTCTTCTTGAGTACTTCGCTGTCCCTCCCTTTTTGACTCTGACTCACTGTTGTGTTGCCATTAGCAGCACCTCTCTAGCTCAATCAATCCCCAGCTTTTAAAAGCAAAATGTTTCTGTATTGTAACTTCACAGATACATGTAAATGTTTGAATTACATGCAGAGCAGAGAAATGAATTGAATGTGATCTGATATTATCCAACAGGTCATAAGCAGTGACCCTTTCCATTAAAAAAACACGGTTTCAGCCACTTCCTTATTTTCTGTTCAGGTGAAAATCAACATCCCGTCCCTTCCTACAATGGGGCTTTCTGACCGTCTGCGTTGCACCATCAAGTCTTTCCAGAGTGAGGGCACCATGTCTGAGTCTGGTCAGGTCACCTGCGATTTGCCCAACCCTTGGGATATACCACAAACACCTGAGGACCAAGGTATGGCTAGTTATCCTGCTCTCTTTAAAACATCCTTTTTCAGGGTGGATGTCTGGTGTTTTCTATTATAACCAAGGTTGTATCATCAATGGGTGATAGGTAATTTTATGATCATTTCTTGTAGAGGCACACTGTGTCAATCTAGTTTTTCAACCTTTAATAAAAATGTTGGTTTTAACTGTTGATTAATTAATCATCATTTAAACAGAGGTGTTGGTTTTATAGCAGAGGTGGGCCACCTTGCCTAAAATAAAGACCCCCTCCACTAAAATCACAACATTTTATAATTTTATGATATAAAACATAAAGCTTTAGGGGGGGAAATAAGCAGAGGTGCTGTTTCCCACAGTAAATGCTTTATATTTACTGCTTTAGGTTGTTGTTTAGGCAATCAGATAATAACTAAATTGTTCACAAGATGAGATGTGTCAGTATCATAGTGGCTCACCACCTTCTGTAAACAATTTTTCGAGTACTGGTTGCTCTGGACCTAATGGGAACTTGGAGCTGACTGAGCACACATAATGTACATTCACAGAGGTTGGGGGGGCAGTAGAGGCCCACAGCAAAGTTTTGCCCATGGGCGTTCATTCGGGAAATCCAGAGACGTTAATAACATTTTATCAGCCAGGCTAGCAGCATGGCTGTAGGGATGTCTGTCTCTCCCTCTGTTGGTCAGTCAGTCCACCACTTCATAGTACCCAGAGGATGAATCCCACGGACGTTTCCTCTGACATAACCATGTTTCTGTAACTATTAGATACCTTAATATTTACTACAGTCATGTCCCTCTCAGGTTGAATTGTAATAACTTTGGTAATCCCCTGACTTTCTGTCGAGTGCCATCATCAAGTCAACATTTGAATTTGTCCAATACTTTGGTTTCAGACCAAATACTTACAAAACTAAAGATATTTCCATCAACCTCGGTTGTACTCAGTGTGTTGTGCTAATTAGTAAATGTTAGCATGCTAACATGCTAAACTGAGATGGTAAACATGGTAAGCATTAACTAAAACATCATTAAACATTAGCATGTTAGGGTTGTCATTGTGAGCATGTTAGCATGGCAATGTGAGCATTTAGCTCAAGTACTGCTGTGCCTGAGTACAGTTTTACAGAGCCACTAGCATGGCTGTAGACTCTAAGTCTTGTTAAATTAATACATTAATACATAATAAGAATAAAGTTATTTGAGGTCATGCTCTATCACAAATTATTTAAAGGTCATGTCTTGTGTGTCAGAATGTGTGGTCCTTCCTGTGTTGGTTTGTGTCAAACGAACAAGTGACATCTTATCATGAACTCTGGAAGTCTTGAATATTCAGAATAATTCCAGAGGACACACCATTCATAAATGTATAAAACCCTTATCTCCCCAACAGCTAGTGCAGCACATTTTAACCCTTCCTTTGCTGTATCCTCAGACTTTGTGGCCGTGGCCGTGAGGATTTTCGTCAATGAGTCTGTGGAGTTGGCCACGCGGGACTTCAAGTTCTATAACTGTGCTGCCACAGTGAAGAAATCTGAAAACACACCGTGAGTCAGACTCTTAATCTATCAGTTCTGCTCTGTCACTCACAGAAAATACACAGTGACACCGAACACAGCATCAACTGACAACCTTGGTGTAAATGTATCACCGTGCATGAACAGATGAGAGATCAAGGCTCTGTTTGTAAATTGTGATGCATGGTAGTTTTGAATGCACCTCTTGCATTTTCTGTCCTCCGTTTATTACCAAGCTGAGGAAATTGCCTCAGTTTCCTTTTCATTAATCAAAAAATGAAAGTCAATCTCACCATTTTTTCCCCCTCCTTATTTTTTTTCTTCATTTCTTTCATGCCAAGGAATGTGTGATGAATGAGCTTTGCTTATGGGAAGTTGCAGAGATCCATTTTGTTGTCAGCAACATGGATTTTTGTGCCGGACGCTCTTTGATGAGTTTGCATGTTTAAAATTTTGTTTGTGTGTGCTTTTACGCGTGTGTGCTCCTGCCTAATTATGAGTGTGAAAGCATTTTCTTATCTGTGGTGTGTATGTGTCTTTATTTCTGTGTGTGTTTTTCAGGTGCATGTCATGTGTGGCCAGTTCGTGGGGCTGCCAGTGGAATACACGTGACCACACCTGCAGCGACATGGACGACAGCATGGTGGGCACCAACATCATCACGCACCGTCAGGTTAGTCTTCTCAAGGGTTAACACATCAGTGGCATGTCAAGGAGTTTTACCTCTGATAGTATGTGTTTGATAAATGCTGGAGAAAGTGTTGGAGAAATTTCAAAAGACGCGTCTAATCAACCACACATGATGCAGCGCCTGAGCGATCCAAATTTATCCTGAAAATTAATTTAAAAAAACTCAAATCCCGGTATCAGCTGGCACCATCTTGCGTGACAAATTTTGCAGGGTGGAGGATATCAATTTACAAGTCAGCAGATGTTTCAGAGATACACTTATCTGTCGCCGCAGGAGAGGATGTCCGTTAAGTGGCTGGCATATTTAAAATGTAAATGATTGAAGGTGGGAGTATCTGAGTTGTTTTGATGCCTTCTCAGGGACTGAAGTGTCCTCAGTTTGAGAATCCAGATCCTGTGCTGATCCCCGTGGGCTACAAGACTCGTATCAGCTTCGAGGGGATCAATTTGGACCTTTACCAGGTAAAGTGACACAGTTAGCTCTTAAACACTTCTTGAGTATGGTATTAGGACCTCGTTGAACCACACTGATCACAGTTTTTAGCCAGCGCATAACATTAACACTTAATTTCCCACACACTGACATAAAGTGACTCGTCAGATGCTAAAGGTGACCCAAACGTTTTCTGTCATTGGACCAGCATCAGCACAACTTAAAGACCATGTCATTTCGAGAGACGTGAGTAGGCTATCAGATAAACAGAAATGACCAATCAAGACAAAGGAGGTAAAAGCAACAGTAGGATGGACTGGCTTCCATTGATAATTGATAACAGTAAGCCATTACAAAAAACAAGACAGCTCCTCATTAAGACCTTCTGGATGTAGTGTTTTTATATTGAGAATCAATTTATATATGTATGTACCATGCAGTTGCGTGAACAAGGAAAGCACATCCAAAATTGTCTGGGGGAGAACAGAGGGGCTGGAAGAGTCTGCACTACAAGACAGGCTCTAGGAGAAATAGGATCTACATAAGTGTTCCTTATTTGTATTGGTCTGGCTCTTCAGGGTCGTGTTTTCACCATCGGCACTGAGCTGATGAGAAATGTGGAAGAAGAGGTCAATTTTGATGACAAGCCGTTCTACACCTTCAGCGGCTTTAATGTAAGTACGGCTGTTTTTTTGTTGACCCTCGACAGCTTATTTTGTTCCTTTACTAAGCTTGTTCAGATTGCTTTTGGCAAATTTTCTCTCCACTCAACACAGGTCCCCAAATTGTGGCCGATTTGTGGATTGTCAAAGTGGATTATAGAGCAACCCTGAAACTGAGTGAAATATATTGTAGAGTACCACTTGACTTTAAAATGTTTCTGTACTGAAGAAACCTAAATGCAAACTTTCTATTTATGGACAGCTGACTTTAGGCTTATGAATCAAATCACCCTTTAGCTGGTTTTCACAGTCCCTTTGATATTCTCTAGCTCCCTCTAATGGACAGACTCTCCTCACTGGAGTTATTTTAGTTCTATCTCCACATTGTGAATGCTGTGATTGGGAAGCTCAAGCAGTGCCTAGCCTCCAGCTATGTTCTTTTCCAGCATTGATTTCTTCAGCTGAAAATCTGCCAGACTGGGTAAAAAAAAAAAAAACTTTCTTTTTTCTCCCTTGGCATGGAGGAGCTGCAGCCCACACTGTTTGCCGAGAAGAGCTTAAGTGTCATTAATCACTGGATTCTGAATTAATAATTAATTTTCTTCCAATTTCTTAGTTTTCTTACGACAAGTCACCAGAGACCAATGTTCTCTTCTACATGAAGGACAAGGAGTCAGGCAAGAAGATGGACAGCACGCTGAACGGTACGTGCTCTCACATTTTAATGTGGAGATCTTATTTATAATGCCCTGTGTGTACACCAACAGTCCCAGTGTGGAGCCTCCATTTGATCTGAGGAAGCTGTCTTTAATCTTAAATTGAAAATGAATCAGAAAGTTAATTGGCAATGACTGTATCATGATAAACGTTTTGAAAGAATAATAAGGATTCAGGGTCAATTATAAGGAGTGATTGTGAGGCGTGTTTTTGCATATTCCTTGTCATGCAAATTGCAACTCGGATCAGACATGAACATGGATATCTTACCATTTATTCAGAATACACATACAGTATAGCCCAACATTATACTATATACACGAATGTAGGTTTGGTTTCAGGAGTGAGAGGGCATAATGGTGTAAAGAAGACTAAATAATATTATGTAGTTATTGTGGTTTTTATAATAATGGTATTATAAAAAGAAAATAGAAATGCTATGTAAACCTCTGCATTATTAATACACTAACATAGTTAAAGTCATGTTTCGTTATGAGAGATAAGGCGAAGGAGATTACATCTTTACTACAAAGAGCATTGTGCATTACTGCTTTATCTTTCATTGATTTTAGCGTTGTTTTAGAAAAGTATTCACTGTATAATAGGCCACAGATGAAATCATAACATTCAGAGAAAGTGAAGGTACTTTTAAAACCTTTTTTTTTTGTTCTGAGTAATGTCTGCATACAGTCCCAACTACCACCTAGCGACTGTATGTAGCCTGTGAGGCTAAGCCGGGGCAAAGAAGACCAGCTGCTGCCCCACATTGCACTTTTTTTAAAATGGTTGAAAATTGATGCAGCAGAACTAGATATATTGTCTTTTTTTATTCCACACATTATTCTTCCTTGTCAAAACCTGCTGCCTACATTACCCACAATGCTACTCGAATGCTTACAGTTCAGTCTAAGATTCAAGTGTGTTATGCTAGTAGCAGCAAATGTAGCCTCGAGCCTCAAATAGAGATGAAGAGTGGGCTACAGCGCTCTGGTAACTCCACTTCTTTCTAAATCCACACCTCCCAGATTGTTTTTTTCAGACTTGTAGTTTTCAGCCCAAACCGATGCTGACTCAAGTGACATCACTGCACAGCAATTTATAGGTTATAAGATTTTTTCATTATGCAATAGCACACCCCAACACCTGTAAGCAAACTTTGATGTGTAAAATCTTTAAGGTTACTCTCGTATGGTGGTAAGAGAGTAAAAGGTAAAATGAGTAAAAGGATTTTAGTGCAGCCACCAAACTGAAACTATAAAGGAAAAACTTTTACATATAAGAAAATGAGCGTAATGTGATATTAATTCCCCTACAGTCACTCTGTACAACTGCTCCGTGGGGAGGGAGGACTGTAGTCTCTGTAAAAACGCAGACCCAAAGTACAGGTGTGTGTGGTGCGCCAAGCAGAAGGCGTGTGTGTACGAGAAGTTGTGCAATCCTGACCAGCAAGGGTCCGACGATCCTTACAACACCGAGTGCCCAGACCCCCAGATCACTGATGTGAGTACTTACAATGTCGCCGTCTCTTTATGTTGACCTCTGAACTGGAAACAGTCCGTGCATTACAGGCTTGTGACTAGCAGTGAAAAGGCATTGACTTTGCTGATTGGATTATTGATTGGAGCACTTTATTGGCTGTGTTTTTTTTCTTTCTTCTTTCTGTCGATGGAGGAGTTGATAGTCTGCTTCTCCTTGAGGGCGTGTTGAGCTGATCTGCAGCAAATCTAGATTAGATCAATTCTTTCTTTACTCTTTTAATTGTTGTTTACTCATTGTCATTGATAAAAATCCATCAGTAATTGTGCTGATGTCAGTGAAGGTTGTGAAAGAGGTTATGAACATACATAATACAGCCTGACCGATACATTGGCCGATAGGGATGTCACGGATATATTGCTAACAGCTGTAGACTCGCAGTCTGTTTTTAGATTTATTGTATATTTGAGATATATATAAATATTTGTATCCAAACATTTGACTGGTACTGTATGAAAAAAAGTTTTACATCCAAAAGGGGGGCACTGCAAAAAAAAAGTTGTAAATTTCTTGTACATTCTTTTTGCACAACTAATCTGTTTAAATCCATTTCAAATCCCTTCTTCCTATAAACACCCACCCCCACCCTCATTGCTGTACCGACCCCCCCATCCAGATCATCCCTCGTTTCGGCCCCATGCAGGGAGGAATCTCCATCACTATCCGAGGCTCTAACCTCGGCATCCAGAAGGAAGACATTAAAAGCATCACCGTGGTCGGGGAGCCCTGTATCCATCAGCAGGAGAAGTACTCTGTCTCCACGAGGTAATACTTACACACCTTGATGTATTCATGCAGCAGCACACACACTGTCTTTCTGTTTGTTTTTTGTAAACTTTTGGATACTTTACTTTATCAGCTAAGGAGCGCTTTGCCTTTCCTCGCGGTTACTTGGGTGTGTATTTTAATTAGCTCATTATGCCGCTGTATTGATCTGAAAGTCTCCAGGTGCAAGTTCATTCAGAAACATAATCACTCTTTTAAAAGGTGAATGCCACTTCAGGAACAAGTATCCTGATCCATTTTAAAGTAAAAGTACCAATACAACAATGTGAAAATACTCCATTACAAGCAAAAGTCCTGCATTTAAAATTGTACTTAAGTAGAAACACAGAAGAATTATGAGTAAAAGATAGTCCAAATATTAAAAGTAAAAATTCTAGTTCTACAGAAAAACGGCCTCTTTGACTGATATATAATAATATATTACATTAATTACACTAATGCATCAGTGCATTAGCAGTGTTTTACTGTTGTAGCTTGTTCAGGTGGAGCTAGTTTTAACTAAATTTACAGTTTGGGGTTGTGGAATGAGAATTTGTATTTATATTTTATAATTTCTTCCAGTATTCGCTTTTTTTTGGTGAAATATTGGATGCTTTGGGCCTAAAACGTTTATTTATACAAAACTCTCTGAGAGGTTTAGAGGGAAAAAAGTATAGTACTTGAGTAAATGTACTTAGTAAACTGCTAAAACTTAGTAAACTGCTGAATATCAGTCTTTAAATTCTGTCTGTGGCAACCTGAATTCTTTGAGATATGAAGTCACCAAAGCACTGGAAATATACCACACGGATTTGATAGCAACACACATTTGCCACAGATTTTTGGTGGTCTATTCATGTTGCAGACACTCCTTATTCCAAAGCGGCTGTAATTGGCTGAGCCTTAAAAAAAAACACAACCCACTAAACTTGAGTCCTGCAAATGCTCTTCAGCCATAGCTGTGTTTTTTTTTTATTTTTTAAATGTGTTCACTTCATACAAATGGTCTTTAAAAGAGAAAACATCCACATTGTTGCCACACAGCCACTAGCCAGAACTGTTGACACCTGGCAGGATGGATCCACGTTTATGACAAATTCTTGCCCCACCGTCTGCATGATGAGGCATAAAACGGGATTTATGAGAGCAGATGGAATGTTTTCACCCTTAAATCATCCACTTTTGGTGCTAATGTGCCGGCTGTGGTCGGTTGTTGGTTGTCCCGCATGCTCTACTGCATGCTGTAGCTCACTTCCTTTAAGCTTTGACAGGTTTTCCATTGTGATATTTCATTCCCTCACGTCACTGTTGTAGCTGTTAAATGTCTACTTGTGGCACACCTGTTAGTTCGAATGAGGCTTGCCGTTTTATGCTGACCTCTTTTATCAGCAGCACATTTTCCCTGGGGACTGCAGCAGACTTAGACGTGTTTGGTTTACGACACGATTCCATGTAAACTGCCTGAGGGTTCAACATCTAAGATGCTAGCAACAGCCAATCTGGCATTAACTACGTTCATAGCTACTTAGTCATTACTTAAACAGCTGGTGAACCTGTTTACCATGTGTGCCCTCTTCAAAACGTGAACAAAACAGATTTGAGTTCTGTTTTTTAAGTTGCTTTTACTTCCTTTTTTTAATTACTTCAGTCATTTTTACCACCTTCTTTAATTAACTAAAACAAGACACAGTACTCATTTGTCTGCCAATATCTGTAATATTCCAAACTAACTCATTTGAATGGATGCATTTGGACAAAGATTGCATGAGGCTACCGGTTTGTTTTCAGTGGCCCAGCTCCAGGCTGGAAGTCAAAGTAGCACAGCCAAGAGTTTTGATTTGCAGAAGTTGTATAAGTTCACAAAGTGTTTCCATAAGCACCTTCACAAACCTGTTAAAGCTGATCATTAATCTGGAATACACGTCTTAAATGGCGTTGAAACCATGAGTCAATTAACCGCTTACTTCCAGCTTCTCAAATGTGAGTGTTCGCTGCTTTTCTTTGTCTTATGTGATAGTTACTAAATATCTTTGGGTTTTGGTCTGTTGATCAGATAATACAAGGCCGTTTAAGTCCTCACCTTAAGCTTCTAGGAAATTGTGTTGGGCCTTTTTTCCTTTTTTAATGCAAACAATTGTTAATTGACATTCTAGTCTTAAATATTCACTCACCTTTTTTCTGTATTGTCCTGTTCAGTGTGGTGTGTGAGATTGGCCCTGGAAACACCAACTGGGGCCAGGTGGAGGTTGAGGTGAAGGGGGGGAAGAAAGGAACCTCCTCCATATACTTCACCTACAGGGTAAATACTGTCCTTTAGTCGCACACAAACTTTCTCTCTCTCTTTCTTTCTTTCTCTCTCTCTCCTCAGCTGCACTTTCGGAATGGAGGCGTACAACTTAAAATAAACACATCCGTACGCTTTCTGCTGATTTTGTTGTTTTATTTTCTCTATTATGTTTCCATTTTGTAACTGCAGAGAGCCTCTTATCAGAACATACCAAGGGCATGTCATTTATGTGGAATTGACAACTACGACATCCTAATGTATTGGTAAATTATGCACCTAGACGCTGTCATATTACAATGGTAATGCACTGTACAGTACGATAAGCTAAGAATGTGTATGCACTCCTCTTTAACCAGATGCTGTGCAGTAGGCCCCCTTTTCTCTCTAATACTTTAACAGGCTACAGCGTAGCTATTTAACTGGCTTTTCATATCTCTAGCTTCGCTAAAGCTTTCCCACAGGGGAGTGCTCCGCCTAACTGTTTGCTCAGCAAATTGAGGCAGATGTGGTGCTTGTATGACTCTGTGGGGGTGTGTGTGTGTGTGTGAGATAGAGGGGGCGAGATCAAGGAGGGTGAGAGGAAATGTGTGCGTATACGCCATAGCACTGTATCTGTGTGTGTTGTTCTTGCGTGTGTGAGCAAATGTTTGCCTGTGGGTTGGAGCTTTTGTCTGCATGTAAATCCTTACAGGGGAAAGATGAGTATGTATTCATGCTGTGTCTTGCAACCCCCACCTCACCAGGACCCAATTCCCGAGGTGGTGAAACCCTCCAGAGGTCCTAAAGCTGGTGGCACCCTCATTACAATTTTTGGACGATTTCTGGACACTGGCAGCACGGATGATGTCCAGGTTACCATCGGAGGGGTGGAGTGCACTGTGTAAGGATTTCTTTTCTCAATTAATTGTCATTCACGCCAAAGCCCAATTCTGTTTCAATTCAGTCTCTTGAGTTGATAAGTGCTACTTGTTATTCAGACATTGTATTCTATGCAAATTATACAGTATGCACACTTTGAAACCCATAAATTGATTTTCTTTTCTTTTTTTTTACATTCCTGAAGCGAAAATGGAATTGACCTTAACTCTGGTGTCATAAGTAAGACTTTTTTTTCCTCTTACTATTTGCCTTACCAGCCCATGGTGACATTTTAGGCAGAGGAAACGGGACAAATAACGAGCTAGAGAAGCAGCAAAGCCAGGATTTAACAAGCTGTCAGGCTGCTGCCATGTTGGCTTCCACTGCACAGTGACCTTGTGCGACCCCCCCCCCACTCCTCCAGCCAGCCAGTGTTGAGTTATGTCCTTGTCTTGGCAGGGAGCAGTTTGGAGCAGAGATCACCTGCAGGACAGGAGAATACCGAGCAGATAAGGTGCCCTCCGACCCTCTCGTCGTCACGGTGAAGTATGGAAAGAGTACCACAAAAACCATCCCAAGTGCCTTCCAGTTCATGGAAAACCCCATTGTGCAGGACCACGAACCCAAAGAAAGCTTTGTCTGGTCAGTGCAAAGTAGTAGCATATTAACCTTTTACTTTAAATCAAAGTGTTTGTAATGTAATTAATTTTACCTGGAAAACATAACCTTAAATGAAAGTTCAAGGCAAATTGTGGTATTTGGCGGGTGTTACTCTTGTGTTTTCGGACTGCTTTTTCTTGTTCTTTCAGCTGCAATCAAAGACAAGTCTTTAAATGTTTTTGGCAAGCAAGTGGACTAGCTTTAAAGATTGCAATGTCTGTCGGTTCACCAATGTGACCCAGACTAAAAATATCTCAACAACTACTGGATGGATTGTCATGAAATTTGGTTCAGATTTTCATCTAAGGAGCTTAATAACCCCTGACGTTTCCTCCAGTACAATTGTCAGGTCAAACTTTGTCCAATACTTTGCTTTATAACAAAATATCATCAAAATGAATGACATTTACATCAGCCCCAGCTGTACTCTGTGTTTATTGCTAATTATTACATGTTAGCATGCTAACACGCTACATTATGATTGTGAACATGGTATACATTATACCTGCATGATAGCATGCTTCACATTTAGCTCAAGTCACCGCGGTGTACTGCTAGCATGGCTGTAGAGTCGATTGCTCATCTTGTTTGTAAAGTTGTAGGAGGCTCTCTCTCCTTTTCTTTATCGAGATTGATTTTGGCCGAGGTCTCTGTATTTTCATCATGATGGCCAAAAATGGAACAATACGTTCCAGGCTGATAAATAAAAAGCTGATATTTGATATCTGTGATATTGTCGAGAGGCAAAAAAAAAAAGAAAACAAAATAAGTTGCTAATTTGACGTTGATGACAAGGTCGAATGGAATAGTTATATGAAATTGAACACTGAGAAAGACACTTGCCTTGTTTTCTGCCCGGCGAGCTTCTGTCTGGATAAAACCTTGGTTGAGGTTATTAATGCCAATAACCTTTTTGTTTTTAAAAAATGTGATTTGTCCTTCAAGAGTAGCTGAGTTTTCCCGTGTTTGTGTATGTGTGCCGAATATTTTCCATACTTACTGATCAGCTGAAGGGGATACAAATGCTAGTCTTTGATGTTGTACCAAACGGCTTGATGATCGCTAAAAACGGATGCATTACCTTGCTTTTTCTGTGCAATTGAAAGCACTAGGGCACATGTGATTAGGCATACTGACTTTGAACAATAGACGGCAGATAGGCTGCTTGCAGACTAAACTAGTTAGTTTTAATCTCCGGTAAAAATTACCCCAGGTGCAATTTAAAAACTGTGTTTGTCTTCATATAACTATCCCTATGAGCTTGTCTTTGTGTGATATCTATACTCATACATATTACTCTATATATTACTTTGTTGTTGATCGTAAGTTTGTATTTTAGTGGAGGGAGGAACATTGTGGTGACCGGCTCCGGGTTTGACCTAATCCAGACTGCTGTCATGAACATCCACGGGGACTTCTCGAATGCTTCGGAGGTGTGTGTCATTCATTTCTTTCTCTATTCCCTTTTATTCATCAGCATCTTCCTCTCCATCTTTCCATCAGCCCGTGGATTATCCATCTCCAAACGTCATCAGTTCTTTGCTCTCTTCACTCTTTCAACGAACTGCCTCTTTCCTACGATTCTGCCCCCCCCCCCTCAAAGCAGCAGCACTGCCCATCGATCTCTCCACATCTCATGAGCCCACGACTACACTGGTGATTCATTCGAACTCTGTAAAGCATGCACACACACACACACACACACACACACACATTCACACACATCTCCTTGCTTCCACTGATCAGTGAGATCCCATAAGCCAGTATTACTTCAGCTCACTTCTTAGGCCATAAATCCTTAAAACCTGTAGGATTGCAGATAGCAGCACCACTGTTTCACCCGCACCAAGATGTAACTATGTTCTTCGACCAGCGTAATCAAGTAGCAGTGACTCTGCCAGAGAACTTGAAGGAGCTGCATACAGCTTGCTGACGCCTACCCTCCAGTCTACTGGGGCAGTGTTAAGCAGTTGCAATTTTGTTCACTAAATTTAATACCAGCATTAAGGTTGCAGAAGATTACGTGGCTATGCTGCTCGTCACCACTTTACTCCTGGCCAAGTCCCTGGTCCCTGCTACCCAGGGACAGGAGAGATTTGAAAAGACGTCTGACTGCCGCAAACTAGCAGCGGATGTAAAGCGTTATCTCAAAGGCCTTGGCTGGTCAACTTCATAAGCTTCTCTTGGTTTAAGTCTATCCACTGAACTCGACCCAAATATTTGGAGTCATTATTCCTGCTGGCTTGGGGTAAAAACATGTTGATTACATTGTGGGTCAGGTTAGCGGCTCAAAGCAGTGATTTTTTTATTTATTTTTTTGCTGTGCAGACCTTCCAGCTCTTGTTTGTAATTGTAAACAGAGACTACTAGAGCTGATTGCGCTAGATGTTCCTAAGTTCAGACTTAGCCTAGTTACAATATAAACATTTAGCAAGTGTAGATCTCACTAAATGAAAACGGATTGCACCACATAAACTATTTCTTATGAAGATTTTAATATGTATGCATACTTAAAGTGTAGTTGTGTAGCTAACTGAACCAACTAACTAAACTATCTTGTAAAGACTTGTTTGGACTAAAGCCTGTTGTTGTACATAATATGGAATATGGTTGATGCAATATACCTCAAATTACAGTTTAAAGACATTTAATACGAAAAATTTACTTTTGAGCTAAATGACAAAAGACATTCAACTCGTATAAGAAGTCTCAAAATATATAGTAGGTCTGCTTTTTCAAAGCATTATCTGATGTATCCTACGCCTATTGCCTAGTCCTTTTTGAGAAATTTAGACAGCGTGTAGGACTGTAGGGTTTAGCTGTCACATTGTCAGGCCTGTATCAAAAAAATCAGAAAGTGACAGAAATATCGCCATCAGTCCAGTTAATGAAAAGCAAATAAACAAAGCCAGAGGAGGAATGACTCAATGTGATTTGTGATTCATCAGAGGCTGCTATTCTACGATGGCAGATTGGGATTTTAATAGAATGACTGAAAAGAGATGCATAATTTTACCTTCCCCATTGTACCAAACCAGGCTTTCTCCCCCCACCACCATCCCACCCCCCAAAACACTCTTCCCTCACACAACAAAAACATTAATTCACTGCCTCTTTCAAACAAAAAGCCCTCAACGCTTACCATTTGATTTTCTATCTCCCCATATTTTCTACATTGAAACTGTTATTTTCTCCTTTGTGTGTTGTCTTTCTCACTTTGTGTGCTACATTTTACTTTCGTTGTTTATGTCCAGTTGTGACATTTTACTCTCCCTTCGATACATTCAGGACGCCTACGAGAAGAACGACACAGTCATCACGTTTCAGTCTCCAACCGTAAACAGCACCCTGAACCCTCACTTCAGAGCGTACATACAGCTGGACAACTGGGTGAAGGAGCTGAAGCCCTTCGACTACCACTCTGACCCCACCTTCAACACGGTCACCAAGAAGATCATCACGGAGGCTAGCATCATCATCATCACTGTGAGTCCAGGCTGCTCGGGTCCCTTTAATGCCGCAGTGTGGAGTATGACAGTGTTTATGAGAAGTCAGCCTCTTTGTGAGGAGGAATTAAGACAAATGGTGTTATTATCTGACTTGAGGATAGAAATGGAAAAGATGCTGAATTGCAGATGCTGTACTGCATTTTCACTCTGTAGCTACGTGTATTATGGTTGGGTTTCATTGCATATTAAAATGATACTAATAGTAGCAAATTAATATTTTAGCTAACTGCTGTGATTGTTTTGGAAGTCAAATGAACTGAGGCAAATGCACATTATTAATGCACCAAACACAAAATACAATTCAAATACATATATGCAACCAAGAAAAATAGCTCTGTTTTAAGTGTTCATAAACCAAAATGATTAAAAACCTTAAGTATATTGATTGAGATTGTGGGCCTACAATGTCAAAAACATAGGGGTTATGAAAAGTATATATAGATAGAAGAGAGGTTTTAATTAGGTTTATCAACTGATTGGAGGCTTAACATGAAAAAGTTAAAGGTTTATAATTATTTAACCATCTGTATTACTTATTGATGCATTAAGTAATATTTTTGATTAGTCTAATTAACCATTACTTTTAACATTATTGATTAGTAGTTGGGCTATACAATCTCAGAAAATATTGAAAAATGCAGATCACAGTTTCCTGAACTCCAATTTGATGACTTAAAATGACTTGTGTTGTCTGATGAAGACTCAAAATTCTAAGATATATAGTCATTACTATGACAGAGGACAAAGCAAAGCAGCAATCATCACAACTCGGGCGCCGGAAGTTGGAAATGTTGGGCATTATTTCTTGAAAAATTACTTAAATGATGAATATTACAAATTCAGTGAAATAATCAATTAATTGTCTAATCATTTCAGCTGTAGATTGGTCTTACAGCTTTTTACTTCTTTATGTCAGTTTCAAGGTTCCATAGCATTTACCTTTTTAAAGTTTCTTTGGACAAACACACTTTAAGTACATTAGTCATGACAGACATCTGCAAAAAAAAAGGCCTTTTCAATTATTCAGTCTCTGGTTTACTTAAGCTAATTTCACCTTTCTTATATTCCAGACTGAATTAGAATAATTGAAAGCATGTCTGTAGATACAGAGGTGTGCTGTAGAATCTCCAAGTGTATATTGCATGCTGGTGGCCCGGACTGTAGGATTGACTGGAACTGTGCCTGCAGTGTGTTTAGTAAGAAATTACTTGGAAGTGTGCGTACAATTAATACAATTTTAATCTTTCTAATTACTTTTGGGACTCATAGTGGAACAGTGAAGAGCTGCTATAAACTTTCCACCCATTACTAATGAAAATGCTTATAATAATGTTTTTAATACTCATCATACGATTCGTCTGCTTGATAGTGGATTAATTTCTCTCCCATTTAGCTCAGTCACGACACTTTGAGCATTACCCTGTATCTTCTCCTGCAGGGTCGCGGATTCTCCAAAGCTATGACGGCCAAAGAGGCGCAAGCGTTTGTGGGCGACGTTCCCTGCTTGGTCAACACGCTTCAGGACGACAAGCTGTTTCTGGACCCACCTTCCACCCCACCCAGCGCTCGCTCCAGACGGCACCGCAGAGACACCCGGCCCGAGCTACTGGACTTAACGGTCAGATCAGACAAAAAATTACAATAATCCATGACAAGTAAAAGAATAGAAAATGTTACTTAAGTAAAAGTATGTCATTATAATGCCCCTGTGAGTGTTAAATTACTATATATCATTAAATTATTTTTACATGTGCATAAATATCTATGCAGCATTTTAGTGTTGTAGCTAATTTATTGATTTTTTTCTTGATTAATTGATTGATTACTTGGTTTGTAAAAATTGATAAAATATTCAGAAATGCCCATAACAATTACCCAGAGGCCAAAGTGACACCTTCACAGTGCTTGTTTTGTCCAACCAATAGTCCAAACCTCAAAATGTATTTTTTTTTAAGTCGAATTATTAGAAGATAAAGTAGCAAATCTTCACATTTGAGAAACTGGAAACATAAAATGTAGCATTTTTATAAGAAAACATAATTTAACAATTATCAAAGTAGTTGCCAATCAAGTCTGTCAGTCAACTAATCGTTCCAGCTGTACTTGTATAAACTGTTGGGTGGTTAATTTAAAATGAACCATCATAGTATATGTGCTCTTCATATGTTTTGTGTGCAAAAATCTTAATTTGTAAAATAACTATAGCTGTCAGACAATGTAGAGGAGTAAAAAGTATTTCCCTC
Organism: Nannoperca obscura; assembly: GCA_036024295.1. Lineage (NCBI taxonomy): Eukaryota > Metazoa > Chordata > Actinopteri > Centrarchiformes > Percichthyidae > Nannoperca > Nannoperca obscura. The sequence continues at coordinate 33,063 of JAVQJL010082419.1, read as the reverse complement.
TGAAATGTAGTGAAGTATAAAGTGGCATGAAAAGAAAATACCGAAGTACAAGTACGTCAGATTTGTGTAGGACTTACATTCCGCCACTGCAGATACATTCACAGACTTGATGACAGATGAGATGATACATGCATGATGAATCTTTACGATACTTCTGTATTTGTATCTTCTGTACAACTTGAGACCCCATTTTTTCCACTGGTTGAACAATTTTCATGTAGCTACAGGCACTTTATAATTACTTTTAATTATGCCGAGTCACAATTGTGATTAATACCGTAACTTCTCCTCCGGGTAATTCCTCAAAGTAAGCAATTGTTTCATTCCTATGGCTGAGTGCTGCACAAAGAAGTGACACCAACGGACTATCAATAGCACAGAATACCAAAAAGAAACAGCTTGATTATAAAGTGCCAAACTCAATACATTCATGCATTTGTTCAGTTAATGTGGGCCCGCCAACTTGCACATAGCCCCGGCACTTTCAAAATACTGAAAGGTCCTGCAGCTCCTTTTAGAAGAGCTGTGGGCAATTATGTAGATTGTCCTCCGTCCCCGGTTCCTCTCCAACACTGTCGAATCTTTACCATTGACACCTACCTGAATACATCTCTGGCTAGTATGGTGAGAGCTTCTGCAGGTAATAAGATTCCCTCTCTGTGTTTATCCACAGATCAAGTTTGGGAAAGGGGAGTGGGTGGTCGGGTCGGTGCAGTACGAGAAGAAGAATGACTTGTCACTCTACATCATCATCCCTGCTGTCATTGTGCCCATGCTGCTCATCATCGCTATCTCTGTCTACTGCTACAGGTAAATTGAGCTATTTTAGGTTAACGCCACATACTCTATAATAAAAAAATGTCATCTAAATTCCATTTTTAGACTAGAGAAGCTGTAGAAAGGTTTGCTATTAGCTGAACTTCTTAGCCCTACATTTAAATGTCACATAATACTCTATAATAACTATTGGTGCAGTTTAAGCCTTTTTAACTGTTCTACACGGTGTTCCTTCATAATACCCAGCTAACAGTTAACTTACAAACCTGCTATATTTTATGCCAGTGGTTTCCAACCCCAGCCTATTTGGCTTGTGACCCCTTAACCTTTGTGTTTGGTTGAAATTGACTAGTTTTTTGGGGTCCCACAGATCCCACTGTTTATGTGCAAATAATAACAATAATTGCAAAATCAATTTATTTTTTCCTTGAAATGCTTTTTTCCTTTTCTTCTGACTTTATTAAAACCCAATATGTAGAAAAGTATTGAAAAGTTGTAACACTTCAGTTTGCCAGAAACTGGGCATGCTCCAACTCCAGTAACAGAAATTCAGATATAAAAAGAAAGGGGACCTGGGGAGGTGTTCTGCTGCATAAGATCAAGATAATAATGTCAAGATCAATCGGAGATATAGATCGTATAAATTCATTGCAGTGAACCATGTTTTACAGCTGGAGACCTGTGTACATTTTATGTAGTGTGTCTTGGGATACTGTGTGAGTTCCTGACCCCGGTCTTGGGAAAGCGCTATTTTGTGTAATGTAGCTCACTTTTTCACTGGTAGTAAAGCACTGGTAGCTTTAGATGTCAGTTTATTTAACAGTTTTGTGGCTTTTGTTTTATTATATATCCATGAATCTTCACTTTGGCATCAGATCGAGGGTGGTGAACTTTTTTAAAATGTTGAAATATTTAAAAGCAGTATTTAAATAAGCGGAACAAAAGATCAATTCCCATTTTTTAATTCGCAGAAGCCGCACAAAGACTAGCCAACTGAAAAATAATGAGCCTGGTTGGCTGCCTGTGTATCATCTGTAGACTGTAACCTACTGATGATCCCATTACATAATGTTACTTCTGATCAGTAAGGTTCTCAGTTGCTGATTTTGAATTGCTGGAGAGTTTGCTTAATAGCCTAATAGCGTAATAGCCGGCTGCATTTGATAAATAAACATTGAAGTCTGCCGGGTTAGAGTTGTGTGTTAGAGTCAAGCCTTAGGCTAGGGGGGAAATACTTTGAGTATTCTAAACTTTTAAAAAGAGGAAAAAGATATGATCCAGCCCACTAACAAATACTTTGTATTTCAAGCCATTCTAGTAATAATAATCCTTTATATCCCAATATTGGGACTTACAAGGTAAGTAATTTTACAGTGAAACCTAGTAAATAGTAGTACATTATTGTTTGTCGTATCCAATATCACACCTCTAATAACATACTGTCTGTTCCCTACACAGCATTGTGTTTGTTTTTTACTCAAATTGTATTGGCATAATGTTATTGTAGGGAATGTTTTATAACCATTATAGCTTGTCCTACTCATTTTTACTGCATTAAATTTCACCAATTTACTCCATGCATCCTAAAAGTTTGCCAGTTGATAATTCTGTCACAGCCGCTCATGCATTTGTTAAACTTGCAAATTTTTCTGCTGAATATTTATGAAACACCTGCATCAGGAACAATAAACCCACAATGACTGCGGCTAAGTTATCGGCCAGTTGCACCAGCAACAATTAGACCTCTGAAATAACTTTTTAATAAGTTAAAATCCTTTCCTTTCATAACCTTTGTTTTCATGACACATGTGTTTGTGGAATCTGCTCAGGAGAAAGAGTCAGCAGGCAGAGAGGGAGTATGAGAAGGTGAAACACCAGCTGGAGAATCTGGAGGAGAGCGTACGGGACCGTTGCAAGAAAGAATTCACAGGTACAGACAGTGCAGATGCACAAAAGCTCTGCAATATCTCTAATGCCCCACAAAGGATTCATGTTTCTAAGAAGTTATAAAGTAATGAAGTGTTTCATAGCTCTGATTTACATTTCTTTGATGTATTGTACTGCAGTGAATTAAATAAATTCTCTGCTTAACATCATGTTATCATCATTATGAGAAGCAGTTTTGCAGTAATGTTAATGGCAAACAATCTTTCACAGCTGAAATCGTTTTCCTGGCAACGCTGTCCCTTGTCTGCCTCTCGCAGCATAATGATTGAGACAGACGAGCAGCACACAAATGACACAAGCTGCTTATTAAAAAGGAACAAGGTACTATTTTCTAAGTTTCCATCTCGCAGACTTGATGATTGAGATGGAGGACCACACCAACGAACTCAGCGAGGGACGAATCCCCTTCCTGGACTACAAAACCTACACCGACCGCGTCTTCTTCCTGCCCTCTAAGGATGGTGCCAATGATGTGATGATCACAGGAAAGCTGGACATCCCAGAGGCTCGACGGGCCATAGTGACTCAGGCGCTCAACCAGTTCTCCAACCTCCTGAACTCCAAGACCTTCCTCATTAATGTAATTATATTGCGCGTGGGTGTGTCACTGAGTGGTCATAGACTTATAATGTCTGCTTACACAAAATTTAAAGGTATGCAACATCAGAGCTTCACAAAGCAATTGAACAGCTTAAAGAACTGCTGCTGTGCTAGCATGGCTGTAGACACTTAGTCTTGTTTTTCTTTAAAATACTCCGTTTTTGAAACATCAATCAGTCAACAGAATACATTAAATAGATTTAAAACATAGGCTGGCATGATTTTATTTTTTTGTATTTTTAACAAACCCTTCTTAGCTCATCAAATCAGTGAAGCAGCATGCTGAAAACATTGAGACGCGCCCTTGAGCATCTCTCTCATTTGGAGCTACTCAGAAATAGATATTTGTGAATAAACTAAACTGGCCCTGTTCATCACAATGAAGTATGCAACAATAATATGTCTCTTTTCTGTTTTTTAATAGTGTTATATCAGTCTGTGGCTACACAGGTAATCATCCTAAAATGTAGCAGGATAAAATGAATTGTTGGTTTTGGCTTCTTTAGAGGATTTGGTAATAGTAAAACAGTCAAATCAAGCCAGCCCTATCGGGCACACTTTATTTAACAAAAGTGTGGATTTACCTCCCACAACATCGATGGTGCACACTCCTTAACATCTCTGTTAAAGTCTTCCTTAATCATAATCAATATACTGCCAGGTCCTTTTATAGGTATTTTAAACTCTGGATATCTTCCTTTGGACTTTGTTATGCTTTAGTTTAGTGGAGTACAGTATTTGGAAGTGAGAAGCAGAAGAAATAGCAGAGGGAGATGTGTGAAGATTCCTAATAATCCAATATTGCTGGCACAGAAACAGCCTCTGAGGTGTTAACTGCACATGTGTGGGTGATTCCTCTTCTATTAATTGGTATCTTTTCTTAGCCACACTATTAAGGCAGAACTGAATTTACCTTGATAATTATTGTTTTCACAAGCATTAGTCTTTTGATAATTTAAAAGCATATTATGTCGGATTTGCGTGTGTTTGTGTGTGTTTGCGCGCAGGCTGGGCTTCATCAGGATTATTCATTTAGCGTGTCATTTGCCTGTTTCTTTGTTTGTGTGGCGGTTTGTTTGTAGTTTATCCGTACGCTGGAGCGCAGTCATGACTTCAACGCCAGGGCGAAGGTGTATTTTGCCTCCCTGCTGACAGTGGCTCTTCATGGGAAACTGGAATACTACACCGACATTATGAGAACGCTGCTGCTGGAGCTCATGGAGGAATATGTCAACAGCAAGAACCCTAAACTCATGCTGCGCAGGTGAGTGAGCAGCAACTCAGTACGCCACTGCCAAGTTTGATATGTAAGAAGTTCTGTTCTGTTCAGATATCATGACAACTGCATGCTTTTTAGCCACGCTAGCAGAGGAGTTCTAGGGATGGAATGACAAATGTCTGTTGGTCTGTCAGCCACTTTGGTCTTGACTGAAATATCTTAACAACTACTGGATGGATTGCAATGAAATTGTGTACAGACATTCGTGTTCGCCACAGGACGAATCCCACTGGTGATCATTTATCACCACCAGCAAGTCAAAGTTTCCACTTTTAAAGTAAATATTCTCAACATTTACACGGTGAATTTACACTTTTCTTTGCATAGGCATTCATGGTTCCCACAGGTTAGTCCTAATGACTTAAGTGATCCCTGACTTTTTCTCTAGTGCCACCAGGAGGTTGATATTTTTGGTTCAGAGTAAAATATTGCGTCAACTTTTGGATGGACTGCGATGAAATTTTATACAGCTATTCACCGCCCCCTAATGATCAGTTTAAATGACTTTGGTGATCCCTTAACCTTTCATCTAGTGCCATCATAAGGTCAATATTTACTTGTTTTCCAACTACTTGCGAAACTAATGACATTCCCATCAGCCTCTAAACTAAAATAGTGATCGACATTATACTGCTAAATATCAGTATGTTAACTTTGTCATTGTGAGCATTAGCTCATTTAGTTCAAAGCAGTCCCTATGTGCATCCTCACAGAGCTGCTAGTATGGCTGTAGACATTTGCCCCGAGATAAAAGCCATTTACCATTTAGATCATTAAATGTCCTTATTTCTCATCTCTCTAATCAGAATTACTCCATATCTAAACATGTATTATTAACCATTTTAGGAGGACTGGGATTCACTTCAAGAGTCAGTGGACTGTTTCATTCTGTTGCCATGTTTTTTGTTGGATTTTGCACTGACTACTGTAGTCCATCATCAGCCAGACTGCTGCTAGAAATATTCCAGTCCTCCTCCTTCTGTTTCTCCTTCTGTTTCTTTCCCCTCCTTGGAGTCGAAGCACAAAGTGCTTTTTGATTCTGCTTTTACTGTTCCCCTTCGTCATTTTCTTCATTTTCTTATCCTATAGCTGTTAACCAATGGGGTGTAAGCTAAAGATTGCTTTTGGTCCATAAGGTCTTTGATTGCTCCGAATACACAAGTCAAATTATGTTGGCTTTCTGCAAGTTGCTTTAGGGTGTAATCCTGCATCAGGATAATTTTTTTTAGTGGACATTTCTAATAAAAAAGCATATTAATTCTAATGTTGGGCCCGTTTTATTGTAGTTTAAATCCTTATCAAAACAAGTTTCATCAACTGAACTGTAAATTGCCTGCACTACAACACCTAACACGACCCACATTTTATTTTGATAATTCCCCTTTTCACTAAAATGACAGATCAATTGTTATGTTATAAAAATTAGCTATGCATCATTTTAAAATGTATTAAAGAATAATGTTGTGATTGGCATGAAATGAAGTCATTATTTTTTATTGTTAAATTAATTGGTATTTTTCAGAATTTATACTGCCAAATACTGTGCATGTTTTTCTCGAATATTACCTAATAATTATTGCTCAATGGTTTTCTCCCTTGGCAACATCTCATAATTCCTGTGTAGTATTCGAGTATGTAAACATTCAAGTGACTAAGTAAATAGCCTCAGAAAGAAATATATCTAATTTTGGTGGTCTTTGTTCTTCATCGTTTCCTTCATTGTAATGATCATGTCAAGGTCAAATCATCAACCGGCGACTGCCTCCCCCTCCCTCAGCAGGACCCACTTGTCTGACAGTACAGTCACTCATCACTGCTGGGAGGGGGTTATGTGATCTGAACTGTCTGCTGTGCCTAGGCACACTGTGACTGGCTGTTATGCAAGTACACATCTTAATTATCCCCCAATGGAGAGGCTCATTATGCTGATTAGGCCATTGTGCCAACACAGGCCCCCTTATATACAAGATATCTAATTAGGCATGCTAGCAGCAAACAACAGGCGCCACCAGTGGATATCTGACATTAGGATGGGCGATCCGTCAAGTGACCACTGACTCGAGTTTTGAATTCAAATATCCTGACACTGTCAAGCTATGCAGCAATGTCCCTTGTTGACATTTTGTAGATGTGCTAAGAAAGTAGTGTTTGTGGGCACAATGAAAAAAGTCTATAATAAATATTACCTGTCATTCAAATGTAACTTTATTGTTGGGGAAGTTTGTCTTGCAGCCAGGTAAAACACAGACAGAACATAAAACGATGTCACGATCAGTGACAGCATGACATCCATTATGGCAAAGCAGTGATTATTTCTCAGGGTTTCTTAATGAAATGTTACTATTTCTCAATATGCAGCATTAATACACCACAATTACATTAAAAACTAATGTAATGTGTTTTTCCAGGTCTGAGACTGTGGTGGAAAGGATGCTTTGTAACTGGATGTCTATCTGCCTCTACCAGTTTTTGAAGGTAACATTTTGGGTCACATAAAATGTGAAATATATGTTAACTCTTAACTCTAGTCAAAGGGAGTCTTATCATATACATTTGTAAATTGGTTAATTAATTCAGTAGTGATTTGTCTTTTGTTTGATGTACTGAATCGCTAATACAGAAAATGTGTATAATGACATGCTCCAGCATTAAACTATTTCTTTCATTAGCGCTCGGTATTGGTAATGTGCATTTATCTGTCCTCTCAACAGCTAATCACAACAATTAGCTTTTTGACAACATCTGAGACCACTTCTAAATGTGTGTGTGCGTGTGTGTGTGTGCGCGTGCGTGTGCGTGCCAGGACTCGGCAGGCGAACCCTTGTATAAACTGTTCCGAGCCATCAAGCACCAGATCGAGAAAGGGCCTGTGGACGCAAGAGTAAAGAAAGCCAAATATACCCTCAACGACACGGGCCTGTTGGGCGACGATGTAGAGTACTCCGTCCTGGTGAGATGGACACACATGCACACACACACAAAGACCCCACACAAACAAACTCAGAAACTCAGTGCCAGAAAAACTGCACACACTGCTTTGAGATTGCACGGTGTTTTGTGCCTGGTGAGCAACACAAACATGTACAAAATCACACACACACACACACACACACACACACACACAGTTGCCATGGTAACCACCCAAAACCCCACAGGCGACTGCCCGCTTTTGTGTGACATCCATTTTCAGTGTCAATGTTCTCGGCTCGAAAAACGACACAGGCAACACATTCCAATATAGCAGTGATATGCACGGCTTAGGTAAAAGTAGTACAAGTTGGTACAAGTACAGAGTACAACCCTCCTCGACCTTCCAACCTGCACCTGCTCTGTATCCGTTTGGGCATCGTTTTCGGAAGTCAGGAAAAGCCTGTGTGTCTCGCTTTGGTATCGTGTTTCAATAATGGAAGCTAATGTGAACACAGCTGTTTTCTGTTAAAGTCAGCACAAATAAAAAGACCCATGGGTAATGGCGTTGTCGAGGACAATTATCAAATTAGCCTGAATTACACGTCTCGTGCCGTGATGGATCGCCTTCTGTGATTGAATTACAAAGGGAGAAGAAAACACGTTGAGCTAGACTTCACAGGCAGACACAGTGTATCCTTTTGGCTTTAATTCACTGTGTACTCTTTCCATTCACCATAAATGCAGAGAGGCTTATGAGGTTGCTACTACCGCGACTGGACTGCCTGCCCCCATGTCTGAATGTCGAGTGGTCAGTTAGTTATTTCTGACAGAGTTGACTGAGTGTGGGCGGCGAGGTGGGTCAGAGTTTGTTGCCTCTGAGCCTTGGTCATTAGCTGGCCAAGGTGACAGGAGTCCTCTCAGGTGTCATGGCAGAGTGTGTGTGTGTGTGTACTTACTGAAGCCCGGTTGCCATGACGATGACATCCCGACAGAGGAACTTGGTGTGTGGGTGTGCGTTTGCGGGTGGGTGGCTGGGTGCTCTGGCCATGTTTGAATTAATCTGCATATTTGTCATTTGTGCGCATACGTGCATGTGTTCCACATTTGTTTTACCACGTGGGCTTAATGTGTGTTTTTGCGTGTGTGTGTGTTTACCAGACCCTCCAAGTGCTGGTGCAGGGCGAGGGTCCAGATGTGACGCCCGTCAAGGTGCTAAACTGTGACACCATCTCGCAGGTGAAAGAGAAGATCATTGAGCAGGTGTACAGGAACCTGCCGTACTCCCAGCGGCCCAAGGTTGACAGTGTCACACTGGGTGAGTAAATGACGGTCACCTAAGAGGGAGATGATTCGAAGCAGAAAACATCTAATAATGATAAATAATCTAAGGGTTACAGGCACTGGCGAGGATGTTAAAATGGAGAATCTATTTAAGTCTTGACTGAAATACATTTTTAATTAAATCAGAATGCATTTATCTTAGTAAGCAATTGATTCTTTTAATTTAATTTTATTTTCATTTAATAGATTATTTTGACAATCTATCTTTCTGTCTCTTGTTTGTGGAACAAAAAACAACTGAGGTGACGAAGTTATTTAGTGTCTGCAACATGAAGAAAGCCTTCATCCCTAAATAAGGTTTTACTTGCTACTGTAGTCAGAAACCTTGGGGACTGACTTGAAAGGCTAAAGCTCTATAGACATTTTCCAACATCAAAGCCAGTTTTTATTCCCACGCATGCTGTAGATCTCATTCCTTTATACATTTTAGATAAGCAGCGATCCGTCTTCTTTCATGGTGAATCAGAAAGATAACCCCCTTATATTTAGTGGTACTTGTAAATGAATCATATGTTGCAGATGGTGCTGAGCTCAGGTCTGCTGTGGTGTCGGATTTTTCCGAACTGAAAAAGGTTGTGGTGCAAATCACAGTTTAGAATTAGAATTAAATTATTCTGCAAACACGGATCTGTCACTTCTTCACCCAGAATTAACTCAAGTTTGTCACTAAATCCCAGGAGAGGGAGCCCGGCAGACAGTAGGATAGGCAGCTGGATTTACTTAAAACCACATTATTACAGGGTAATCTCAGGGTAACAGTGACCCATGATGAAATAAAAACAATCGGCATTGAAGTACACCTCAACGTAACAGAGATAATTTCAGACTTTGATTGACTTTCTCCTCCTGCCTTCACCACAGAGTGGCGCCCGGGCTCAACAGGGCAGATTTTGTCAGATCTGGATTTGACTTCCCAGAAAGAGGGCAGGTGGAAACGCATCAACACCCTGGCACACTACAACGTGAGTTCTGACAAAACTGATGAAACATGTTAAAAAAAATAGGAAGACTGAAAATAGCATGGGATGTAAGGAGGCAGAGGGAAGGTAAATAGCTGTATGTGGGCGTTTGGATGTGAATGGGGTTGCCTGTTTTCACACCATTTCAGTTGAGCTGCACATCTTGTCGCAGTGGTGTGTATGAAATCTGTCTGCTGCACATTTACCGATCAGCAGACATCATATTTTGATTGAAACTATTAAATGTTTAATTTCTATACCTTTTACCAATAGTCAAATCAAGTCATATTTCTAGCTTGCAAGGTGTTAACAACATGTCAATATTCATTAACATAATCTGGCAGTATGCTGTAAACTACCTTATTGGCAAAAATAAAATTCATGGCTGCCCTGGTGATCTAGGGGTTTATGGTGCTGACTATATAATGGTAACATCCCTGGTTCAAATCCAGCTGGAGACCTTGTCAGCTCTTAAAGGAATAAAGTTTAATATTTTAACAACAAGTGCTTATTCGCTTTCTTGCCAAGAGTTAGATGAAAGCTTGATACCACTCTCATATGTGTCCATTGAATATGAAGTTAAAACCAGTAGCCAGATAGTTCGCTTAAACCAAATGTTGCCTTCAAATGGGGTTGTGTTCAGTGGATAATAAGTTAATATACTGTAATTCTAGTCATTTAGATTTATTTCCTGTGCATTTCTATAACATGTTGCAGGAAAATGTTGTTGTAAATAAGTCAACATTTCTTGGAAAGAATGTCAAGAAAACAATGAGGACTCTTTTGGCGTCCAGCAGCATTCACAATTTGCAACTTGAACGCCAAGCATATTGTGTACGCTACTCCAATGTTATGTGTTATGGAAAGCGTGAGCTCTTGTATGTTGAATGGATTTAGCAAAAATGAAGCATTTACAAAAAATATGTTAATACAAAGGTGAACCTGTTTGTGTCCATGAATCAACCATACAAGAAAACCCTGTAGAGCCATTTTCCTTCGTCTGTTTGGCAACATGCCTACAATTTTTAATTTCCCACCACCAGCCAGTTGAAGCAGCTCTTGTCAGCTCTAAACGGCGACAGACTGCCGCTAAATCTTCTTGGCACTGTATTGATCCTCAGAAAATAAAGGTCACTCACAAATATCTCCTACTTGTCCTTCTATTCTGCCACTTAAATCCTCCTCTTTCACCAGTACTCCTCTTCCTTTCATCCTACCCGCTGATGTCTTGCAGGTGTTCTTAGAAGACAGCCTTGTTGCCATAGATTCATTGACTGTGTCAGCGTAGTGTTAATCACAGTATTTGTTGGGTCAATAGAGGGCTGACGCCAAAGAAAATGGCCTGTAAATACCCCAATAAAGGCCCACTGTTGCTGTCCACTCAATCGCATTGATTATGAGTTAGTTCTTGGGCACTAAAAGAGACTGCTGACCTCAGTCATGGTACCTATTAAATTCAAGGTGTGTGAAGTAAGTATGTATTGTTGTGTGTTTTCTGTCTAACAAAAGACTTATGTGCATTCCAGGTGCGAGATAACGCCACAGTAGTCTTGTCCAGAGCGTTTCACACTCATCAAAACTATGACCAGAACCAGGAAAACCATGAAGAGCGTACGTGTCTTTAAATACACATAATCACAAACTTCTTAAACCCAAAAGAGCATGTGTACTTGAGAATATAATGCTTGCCTTTGTTTCTTTACCTCAGGGCTTTAGTCGATATCCCCACTCTCATTCAAAATGCTAATACATGTTGTTTCACATAGCACACTTTAAGATTATGCTGAAACAATATGCACTTTTATCTTCTGCCTCTTTAATGTGCATTTCAGAATAGTTGATAAGCATTTCTACTTAGATATTCTCTCTGCATTCAAATTCAGATGACAAACATCCTCCCTCTTGTATCATCTGAATATGTTCTGTGAGAGTGTGCATGAATAAATAAGGAGCAGAATCATTAGAAGGAAGTTTATAGTGTTGTTTTTCCTCGATAGGTAATGCTCTGTTGGAAGATGACAAGGTGTTTCACTTGGTGAGGCCGGCAGACGAACTGGATGAGATCAAATCTAAACGAGGAAGCATAAAGGACAAGTCGATGACCAAAGCCATTACAGAGATTTATCTAACACGACTCCTTTCTGTCAAGGTACAAAGACAGACTCATTAACTCAATCAGACATTGGTCAAGTAGTTATCTAATTCTCTCAATCTGGCAATTTGCTTTTCCGGAAATGGTTTTAAGTTAAAAAGTCAACTTTAATGGATGCCTTCTAGGTTTGGATAGGCCAGAAAATGCTTGAATATCTGCACTCACATTTTGTGAAGATAACTGTGTCTCAGGGCTTTGATATTTCTGGCTCTGCCCTGTCTCACATTATTTGTGGCCCCTTTCAGGGAACACTGCAGCAGTTTGTGGATGACTTCTTCCGCAGCGTGCTGTGCTCCGGGGCAGTCGTGCCACCGGCTGTCAAATATTTCTTTGACTTCCTGGATGAGCAAGCGCTGAAACACAGCAACGTGGACGAGGAAACCATCCATATCTGGAAGACTAACAGGTAAAATTACTTCACGTCTGCATACACTGATAATTAATTTTTATGTACTTTAATTAGTCGTGGAAGAAGTACTCTGATCCTTTACTTAAGTAAAAAGTACCAATGTAAAAATATTCCCGTACAAGTCCGGCATTGAAAACTCTACTAAACCCGTTCTGCCAAAAGAGTGGCCCCTCTGACTGATAATTTTATATGTTACAGCATTAGATTGATGTGTCAATGCTGTCAATGTTACTGTCATAGCTGGTCGAGGTGGAGCTAGATTGAACTTCTTTTGACTTCCAGTGGTTTCCAACAAAATTAAATATACAAACTTGCATTAATTTTTTGGCTATTCTCTAATCTTTTCTTTTTTTTATAGAAAATATTGGTAAACAATTTGTAACGTTAAACAATGACAGTAACAAAAAACAACATAAAGCTATTAAGAATCAGAATCAGAAATACTTAATTTTTTCCATCCTTTATTTGCAGCTCTGTTCCAATGCCCCACATTTTTATATCCATTTGTCTTCCAGTTGCACTTCTTGTAGTCTCAAAATACGTGTCCGTTTTTCCATTAAGAGGATTTCTTCTATCATTAACCATCATGCTTCTTTGTTGGGGGGGGGAGCTACCTTCCCCGAGTTCCTCGTAATAGCATTTTTACCTGGGTCGCTTCCCAGTACACTTTCTTCAGTGAAATTACAGAGTGCCATACAGCTCACAGAGACCTTATATCTTAGTACTTGTTGTAACACTTTCCATACCATTTCCCAAAGCACAATTATTTTTTGACATTTCCAAATAATATGTGAGTAATCTAAGCCAAATGGTCCACACTCTCACCACCATATTTGACGTCTACGTAACTGCTTACTTTTTACAATTTGTCTGATAAAGAAACAAATCACATTTAATGCCCATGAATTTGTTGATGTATGTTGTATCACCCACATGTTATGGAATCTCAGTATTAAGCTCTTTTTCCGATTTATCAAATGTGTACTTTGTCTGTGTGCATTACTTGAGTAAATGTACTTTGTTACTTTCCACCAGTCACTAGCGCGCGCACACAAAGACACACACAAACTTTATGAGTCATGAGTCCGACCAACACCACAAATTCCACTGCCTGAGATACAGTAACTCTCCAAGAAATAAAATGTACTTATCCAAGAAAGAGCTGAATACAAATGTACAATTTCAGCTCACTTAGTTTGCATTTGCAATCCCCCTGCTCCCATGTGACATTTTAGTGCATAAATTAGTGTCACGTCGGCTAAGGCTCAAGCATACAAGACGACGTGTTGCATGTAGATGCCAGTGATTGACGTAAGGCTGGCAAGAGAGCACCCACACAAGGACAAGGAGATGAGCGATTTAATTACTTACTACACTCCACACCACATTCTGCATCCACCCGTTCTGTTTATCAAATCAACTGAGGGCCATGTATTAAATATGAATGTGTGTATGAGGCACAACAACAAACAAACATGGTAATTATGTCCCAAGCTAATTTAATTCTGTGATTATAGCAACATTGCTATTTTTATGCTTCTATTGTATTCTCACTGCAACCTTCCCCCGGAGATATTGCCTAACCAGTATAAATTTTACACGGTGTGCGTTTCATGTCTCCGATGGCGGGGCATTCACACCGATCAGGGAGGAGAGTTTTTTGGAAACTACGGTATTTTTCTTTTGAATTCACAAGCTGACACAAGGTTGGGAAGAAGCGTATTGAGCGTCTGTTTTTCTGTTCAGAAGGGAAATTAGCAAGAGTACTGCCCCTGAGTACTCGAGCATTACATTATGTAGTCAGTGCTTTAGGTTGTTACACTGCACGGGAACTTGAAAGGTCAAGGTTTTGGTGTTACTTTAGCATTTCTAATCACTATTTGTTAGAATAGACAAGCACCATTGACTGTTGCTCAGTGTAGATCTATTTTCTTATTAAGAAAAAAGTCTTATGAGGTAATTTTTTCTCTTTTTCATTTTGTTTTCATTGAACACCAATAATCCTCAGAGGTCAGTATTATATGGAATAGTAATATTAAGTGACAATCAAGGGTATTTCTTTGAATATACTGACACCTACAAGAAATGCTTTTCTCCATCCCTGTTATTATCTTGTACTGCACTCAGTTGCACCTCAGGCAAGTGCTCTCACACATGAAATGCCTCCCTGACTCAAATGAATGCATTGATGTAATGTGGTTGATGAGATTTTACCCCATTCTGAAGCAATAAAAACGATAACAACCCAATGATGGACCACTGTCTTGGTCCACCACTTTCGCCCACGCAGCCTTCCTTTGCGGTTCTGGGTGAACATCCTCAAGAATCCCCACTTCACCTTTGACGTCCACGTGTCTGAAGTGGTGGATGCCTCGCTCTCCGTCATCGCACAGACCTTCATGGACGCCTGCACCAAGAGCGAGCATAAACTCAGCCGGGTGAGTGGAAACGGAAAGGAGTAGGAAGAGTGGGGGGGGGGGGGGGGGTGAGTGAGGTTGAAAGAGCAAAACGGAAGATGGGAGAAAAGATGATTAAAACAAAGTGGATTAAATGAGGAGTACAAAGGAGTGAGAAGAGGAACGTCAAAGGTCAATCAATCTAAAGTGCCATTGTTTTCACTGTTGTGTCCACTTTCTGTTTCTAGGACTCTCCAAGTAACAAACTACTCTATGCAAAGGAGATCTCCACCTATAAGAAGATGGTGGACGAGTAAGTCCTACAATATTCTTTTGATCTGTTAATTTTATGTCAGTTTAAAATACTTCTTGTTAAAAGTTTGTCAATAACAATTACATAATGCAGTGATTACCACCTCTTGTGTGTGCTTGTGTAGTTACTACAAGGGCATCAGGCAGATGGTTCCCGTCAGTGACCAGGACATGAACACTCATCTGGCAGAGGTGTCACGGGTGAGAAACACAGCTGTCATTTAATGTGCCACATGACTTTGCTGTTAAAGTTATAATCCTTAAGATTTCAGTCTTTTGGTGACACATGTGCTCTCAGCAAATGAGGTTTAACACTACAGCAAACACTCCCTGAGCAGCTATTGTGTCAGAAATACAACAGAAAAGCAACTAGTGTATCAGTTTACAGTGCAGCCAAACAAACTTGCCTTGTTTAAGTAAGTCCATCAGTAATTTGGCTTTTTCCCCTCATGCCATGAGTATAATATCTTCCCACACAACACAGTAACAGTAGTTGGTTACCTGGCTCGGGAGGTGGAGGTGTGTAACCTGTTGCCTGTTTGAAAGAACCTGAGTGGAAACGTCAGAAATTTTGAAATAACATGCAAAAGGTTTTTACGCTTGGCTGAGGCGGAGACGTTGGTGTGCAATGGAAATAGGCCTAGCGAATAATGGAGCTCCTTTAATAATGTCATCTCATTCCACCTCTTTCTTCTGTAATGGTTTAATGGCACCTGACTGCAGAATTTGCTCCAACAACTAATACACCAACCTAATACTTGTACACGTCGTAATAAACGTTAGTGAATGGATGTGCAGATTAAATCACATTTTCATTAGTTGATTTTCGGGGGGGGGTTGTTAACATTTGTGCTGAATTTGGATGGAAACTTAACTGCTGTGGCTGGTCATTGTTGTTTCAGTTCTCCCTGTTCTCCACTAACCACGGCACATTGCGTTTCCCGTGACTGCTTTACAATAAAAGTTTCCAAATTTCTCCAGTCGAATGCTTTTAATGTGAACTAGCTAGGGTTGCATTAGCAGTTAACTTAACACAGCTCTAATTACAGATGTAGGAGAGTAAACAGTGAGGCTGATATCAATGAGATAAAATTACAAACAGTGCAGGAGTACATAAAACATGCCTGGTTTCTTGTGAATCCCTCGCTTCGTGAATAGGAAATTTTCATTTAGCACGGGAATAGTGGACTCAGCCCCTAACAACTACTACACAGAGAGAGAATTTCTGAATGTAAATACATTAAATAGCTGTGGCGGAAAAAAATCCCACTATAAATCATATAAAAAAACTGGTTTAATTTCATGAAAATCTTATGAATTTTAACTTTAATGAGTGATAGTTAATAATAATAAGAGCATGCCTCTTTGCAAAGGTTAATCTGTTTTCTTCTATATTGCCTCTACAAATAAGAGTTATTTATTTAAAACCTGGAATCCAGAAGTACTATTTCTTGCTTATTCAACTCTCTGCACTTTTATGGTTTAGTTACATTTTCTCTTTAACCTCTAAATTGTTGTTTTTATTCTCCAGTCTCACACAGACAAACTGAACACCCAAGTGGCTCTCCATCAGCTTTACCAGTACGCCAGCAAATACTATGATGGGGTAAGAGGCCCTTCTTTTTCCTATCTCACCCAAAGGAGACTATTCTACTGAATGCACTACTGCCCACTATATTATTGCTTTTCTTTTTTTCTTTCTTCACTCTTGATATGCCAGAAGAGTGATTGTATGAAATTTTAATTGAAAGCATTTCGGTGGGATGTGAATTGGAAAATTGCTCTGGGAATTGATTTTTAAGCGTCCATTGTGCATTGCCACTTGAGGTCACGAAAAGGGGGATAAACAAAACCTAATGAACAAGTTGGATAAACAAATGGGGCTGTCAGTCTCCCCTAAGTGGGGCTCACAAACAATAACAGCTCATATGACGTGACTGTTGATGTCAAATAACACCATCCTCTCCTCCCACTCTCCACCCTTTTTCTTCCTCTTTGTCCTGTGCTCATTCTCTGTCCGTCTCCTCCGTCCTTGTTTCTTCGCTTTTCCGACATTACTCTTTTGCCCTTCCCTGCCCAATTCTTCCTCCTCTTTCCCATCGCTTATTATATCCGACTTCTCCCTTATTCTCCTCCATTTATGTCCTTTTCACCTTCCATCCTTCTTTCAGATCATCGCATCCCTAGATGAGGACCCAGCTGCCCAGAGTAAACAGCTGACCCTGCGGCTCCAGCAGATAGCAGCCGCCCTGGAAAACAAAGTGACTGATCTCTAACCCACTTAGTGGAGGGAGGGGGGAGGGAGGGAGAGGGAATGGTAGGATACTGCCAGTGACTACAGGGGCTTATTTCTTCTTTTAGAGAAAAAAAACATGGAAATAAGGAAAGGTGAGAAGGGACTCATGTGGGCGTGTATGTCGTACAACAATTTTCTGTAATGTGGAGTAACAGGGACTAATGAAATGCAGATAGAGAGCAAAAAGGGGAAGAAAATGATGGGTTTCACTGTCATAGGTACGCCTTAAAGCTCACTTTCCAAACCTTAAAGGTGTGCGCGCTCGCTCATGCTTCACTGAATATTGCTCCCACAATGCAGCGCGAGAGACCTCTCTCTGAGAATTAAGCCCCTCTGTGGAGCACTGGCACAGAAGATAATCAGATGTTCAATTTCTTTCTGTGTAGAAAAGGTTTTAAGAATTGTATTATATATTTTTTTTATCGTGCAGTCTTTATGCGGAAAGCTTTATAAGAAAAAAAAATATCTTTTTAAATGGATCATCTTGTGGTGCGGATAGTGTTTTTATTAGCCTGTGTGTGCGTAGATGTCTGTGTGAAATACAACATGTGAAGAGCGTGCGTTGCTAAACTTGAGTGAGTGTGAATTTGTGGGAATGTGTGTGCACACACAGGATGCCTACCGACAGGCGTGAGGGCGAAGGGACGCCTGATTTGTCATTTTAATCCCCCATACCCAGTGACACACTGGAGCCTGCGCTCTCACAGAGCTTTTTGACAGAGACCAAAGGGTCCTCACAAGGACACTGGTTAATCTAGCAATGTACAGGCTCATATGAATGACGGGTCACCCGTAGCTTCAAAAATGTTGGAGATAAGTTCTTTGCTTTTGACTCAGATTTGCTTCAAGCTGGATTGCTATTTTGTGCTTGTGGAAGTCGATAATAGCACAGTCTGTCTCCCTTTATTGTACAGTGCCATGATACATTCCACTTCAAGTAAAGCACAGAAGGGCATTTCAAAAGTTTTTTAAGACATTTCAGTTAATGACTGTTTCCAGATATTTTTATTTGCTATAAAACCTTTTTTGTTGGGTTTTTTTGGGTCAACAAGAAGCAAGTTTATTCTGCCATGGAGCCAAGTCACTCATATTAGCCCTGCAATAATGTCAGTATACCATGAGCCGCAATCGACAGTCGTGTTAGCTTATTTGACTAAATGTATTTCCAAACAGTAGCAATTCAGCAATATGTTAGACATTTCCAAATTGATTCATGCATTTTTTTGTGTTTTTTTTAGTGCCATTTAGTTTTTTGTATTACGCTTGTAATGTTCCAAATAATAATCAAGCATTCTGCCTCTAAAGCTATAAAATAGCCTATTGCTGATATTACCTGCAAGAGATACAGTTGGTACTTAAATGGTATGTTTTAAACAAATTACAGTGGTCTTAGCCTTTGTATGATGTTGGTGAGGTCAGGTTCAATCATGTACATAATTGTTATAGTATCTGAAATATTGATATGTCAGTGTCAGAGACGACATTGACAGGGTAGGAATGAGGGTTTGATATTTTTTGGGCCATTAAACGCCACTATGTTTCATCCCAAAATTGTAGGTTTTGCTGTTGACAGATGATTTAATTGTACTCCCTCTATCTGATCATGGATCTGTGTAGTTGACAGAGCATAACGAGCTCCAGAGACCCCAGAATGTTAACGATTCCTGCCTTGGCTGGAGAGAGGTTTGCACAGACCTCAAGCCTGCCCGCCTGCCTGCCATCTCAGCATGGCACCCTGGCATCCTGACCAACAGCACTTGGCACTGCCCACTCAGCGCAGTGCAGACTGGCACTCTGTATAATGGAATCAGCAGGGGAGGCTTTTGATCTTAATTGCATGCCGACTGCAGACTCCATCCTTGTCTCCGCTGTTGTTTACTGCTGACTCCTCTCTCACTGACAGAGTTGATGCAAGAAGCTTCTTTCAGAGCCTTTCTTTAACCAAAAATGTGCCTTATTAAATAGGATGATACATATATATTGTTTCTAAATTATTCTATTGGTAACCTAGGTGATTATGATGATGATAGTGCTATAGACACAGCAATGTATTTGGACTTGTGATATTATGTGTGCTGTCTAAAATGCTAGATGCCCTGCTGCAGCCATTTGCGTGCCAATAGGCTGAAGACATTTCAGTATGATTTCTTTTATGGTTGCAGTTTTGACGTGTGCATTTCCTTTGGGTGTCTGTGGCGTGTGCTTAGTAGGACTTTGGTGACTGAGGCAAAAGGCCAAAATGAATAAATGTAAAACAGTGGCCAATGTGATTTCAATTTTCCTTGAAAATGTCTGGCATTCCTAAATTAGTCTGAAATCAAAAGGGTATTCTTATGTAGGTTGAATATAGCGCAAAATTGTACCAACGGTGTTCTTTTTATTTTATTTTTTTGCCCTGTGTTTTTAAGCTATTCCACAGTGTGTACGTTACCATAAATGATCTATACTCGACAAATGACCTTTCTTACTGCTGTGCAGTTATTATTTTTATTTCTTTGTAAAACATGTTGAAATACTGTATTCTAACTGTATAATCCTATGCATTGAGTCCTGGGACAAAAAAACTAAAACAAAAGAGAAAAAAAAACAGTTTGTGCAGTTGTCGAGACTTTTTTCCATTTTGAAACTTGTGAATGTGCTGTAATGATAAAAGAAACTGGGACACTCCATTTTCAGTACAGGACCATTAATGGAAGCCAACGTTTCCCCCCCATCCAAGGCAGCTCAGAAGATTCTCGATCTTGTACCTGATCTGGTTGTACTGGATGAACTTAATTTTACAAAGTTTTGTGTGGACGGAGCAGTTACCCACAGGTTTCATCATACACTCCTCCGTGAATAAACTCAGAGACATACACACCCTTCATCTGCTGTGTTTCTTTCACTTTTAGAATATTGATTTGTTTCAATTGAATGCTCACCTCCCATGCATAATGCATGAGTTACAATCACCTTGGGTGATAGAGTAACACTTGCCACAGGTAGCCAATTTCTTGTTGAAGTGGGCTGAATATTTTGCTGTAAGTCTTTGGTATTTATACAGCTCATTACATTAGGCAGAGGCAGGAGTAATAGGTTGATTTATGAAAATGATCGCTTATTCAAACCAACCAATCACTTTATGAAGGAGAGGCGGCCAAGTGCTTGAACATGACAGTTTTCTTCAGATATTCCTGCATATTATGACCCCAAATGACTTTCTTGATAGCATCAGCTCTCATCTGCAGCATGTGCAGCTATGACGGCTGATTCTTTTTTTCCTTACAAATGCCACATCAGGTTCCTGTCACACAGCTCAGAATACAGACTAGAAGCCAAGGTCTGGCTTCATGAAGCGAGTTTATAATGTAAATAGCTGCACAGAATATCTGTCGTCGGCAGTGAAGGTTGAAAAATTGCTGCAAAAACATTAATTAAGTACTGACAGCTAAGAATGAAATTGGAAAAAAGAAAGATGAAAGGCAAAATTGCCTCATCTGACTGCTTAACAAACCCCGACGCAGGGGTGGGGAATGGATATCAAAGACAGACCAGAGGCCTGCACAGGCCATCTTCTAACTGAGCAGATCATTGATGCAGCAACAGATAACGCAACTTCAAGGGCTGCTTCCAAAGCAGGAGTGATTACACTTGATTATCGCAAGCACTGCATCTTGTACACTATCCTTGATCGCTGGTAGGAAATCAAAGGCAATACTGTACTTTATATTTCTATTAAGACTTGCAGCTTACATCATTTTGGGAGTCTACATTATTTGCTGTGCACTGCACTTGTGATAAGATTTCTAAATAACCATGCCCATCAATGTAGAACTAGAAATCAATGATACTGCACACTAAAAATAACCGTTTTAAGTCAGCCTCTTTGCAGGGTTTCTTACAACAAATTGGGTTAAAATCTGCATGTTGCTGGCTTCTGTTCTTCTGCCTGGGATCGTTCACACACATACATATACAGCAGCCAGCTCCTTCAGCAGGAGATGGTTGTTTACCAGCAGGTTGCGTTTCATTTCCACATGTTTCAAACCTTCTAATGAGATTTGGCTTTGATTTATTCTGCCTCAGAGGAAGTCAAGGAGGAGGAGAACTTGATGAAAATAAAAACAATGACGGTGTGGTGTCATTTTAAACAGTTGTTCTGATGAATATTTTAAAAGCTAACAACTCATTCTAGGGCTCGCTAGGCTCAGTGATAACTCGAGCAAATTAAAATATCCTGTCAGGGTAGCTTGCATTGTAACAGACTATCAGCGACATGATTTTCAAGCAGTTGTAATTTAAAGTTCTTTAAACCAGAGTGACCCAGGCTATATCAGCAGACGGTTAAATCAGATGTAGTCTCTCTCTTAACAATAGAGTGTAATGGGCTGGGAGGAAAGAGCAGGCCGACTTGTCAAAAGAAAACTTTGGGCGGTGTGGAGTTACAGCCACAAATACAGTGCGAGTGTATGATTGTAGTTATATGGAAGACAATATATCTGCAGGACTATTGTAGCTATAGCAAATAAGAGACTTGTAGTACAATAAAATGTCAAATGTCTCCACTACAAATCTCCTGTCTATTTCCTTTAGTTGACTTATTTATTTAAATTGGTAGAATCACTGAGATCTAACTTATTTTGAAGAAACTTGTGTGCAAGAATAAATAAAGTGTAAGCATAGACAGATAGAAATAGACCACATAGCAATTACATATGAAATATACATTTTGAATGCCACTTATGCTCAAGTGTACATATTAGTTTGAAGTCTTAGAAAGACTTAGAAAGAAAACTTCATTTTTATGGGGAATTGTATTTAAGGCCAGCTAATTTTGAACATGCAGTGTAAAGCTTAAATTAAAATGTCCTATGTGATAAACATATATAGGTATTTACATGCACACATCCACCCATGTGACTCTAGTAACCGCAAATGAAATGGTACTTGGAGATCTGCTAAGGTAAAACTATCACACCCCTACTCCAAACATGTTAAATGTATTAAAGAACAGCAGGTTTTGTTCGTATTTTGTTAGATCCCTTTGCTGTGGGAAGATATTAAATGATAGGTTCATATTTTCGAATCTGCCTTAAAACAACCTTGCAAAGGTCAATTGAAAGAAAAGTTTTTCCTGTAAGCATTTTTCTTGTCCAAACTGGTCCTGAAGACATCCCTTACTTACCCAATTTCAGTGTAAGACATGATCTTCCCTTTAATTTTATGAAGCGCATCTGGAGACTGCATGGAGTACATGACAGCCAACTACAGGTATTTAATCAGGGAAAATGGAGACATGCTATTAATTCTACGCAGCATCTATGTATTAACCTCTACAGCCACGTGAAACACAGTCCTGTAATGTGTCTGTCTTTAGTGTAACTCTTGCCTCAAGAAGTAAACAGTTTGCGTGTCCTTACATTTCTAATCCACTTTTCACAATACTTTTCTGCTGCATTCAAGTCCGTGGGAGCGACGAGTCACTAGTGTTGAGAGCAATTGAAAGTAATTCAACCAACATGTTGTCTAAGTGCCAGAGTTCTATAATGGTTGGTTGTGTGGTGGTACATAATGATACATTTCATTTTATATTTCTATATACATAATACATTATTCCCTACTTTAATGCATACAAACAGTATGATTGGTATTTACATGTTTCCCGTAAGACATGAATGCAGCAAAGCGCGGTGACAAATGATAGTTTTTACCATTCTCTGATTGACTTTCCTGACTAACCAATCAACGTGGCCTCTGCAACACCCTTAGCCAATGACCAGAGGCTGAACATTGTATTGTCCAATCACATTCAAAAGGGCGGTTCCTAGTTCTGTTCTAGCCCCGCGGTAGATGATGGATATGAATGAAGCGACTAGGTAGCAATTAGCTAGCGACAACAACATCACAGCATATTGTCTGGCACTGATATGCTGGAACAAGAAACCACTGAATAATAAAGACATTTGGGAGCTGTGTAGAGGACACACCTACTGGGTTCCACATGCTTGGCACATCAGCTAAGCAGGACAGCCAGTTGTTCCGGGGGTGTCTTGCTAATAACAAACGTTAGCATGCATGTGAATGTGTCACTTGGGGTCTATGCAAGATTGAAACTGTCTGAATCAACGGAAAAAAACACCACCTCGACAGGGTAAATACTTTCAAGAAGCATCGTTTAAGCTCGACGCGGAATTAGGCTGGCTAATTCAGCATGCAGTTTGCTGCACAGTGGTAAACGCTAACGTAGCTAGCTAAATGCTGGCTTAGCTAGTCACCGTTAGCTGTCCGAGATGCAATATATTTACTATTTTAGTATAGTTTACTTGTCTTTTACCAAAACTAGTGGTAATAGAAGAAATATGTCGTAGAACTTTTGGTTGGATTGTGAGCATGTCTGGTCTGTGATACTGCCTCAAACCTGGCTAAACATTTATTATGATATATTGGCAGCCGTGCACTGTGTATCCCAGTTCTGATATTATTGTTAAAATAAAACTGAGGAAACTATACCGTTTAACCCTATTTTGTGTCACTCATACAGGCTGAGGCAATAGTGCCACTATGTACCCGAGTCCTAACAACCCCGTGAAGCCCAGCTGCAACAGCAGCAGCATCACTGAGCTGCTGGGCGCCCTGTGTGACTCTAGCCTGTCTGGGGTGTCATGGAAACGCCGCGCCCTGGGAGGAGTCTCAAGAGAAGGTTTCCACAGAGCTCTCAAGAAGTGTGCCTACAGCGCTCTGCTGTCCAAGCTGTTTCAAGATGGGACCAAAGGGTCCGCCTCAGGACCGAGTGCGACAGCAAATACACCACCCAGAAACAAAGTCCTGATGATATGTTTTGACTTGCGGGTGGCAGGGTGCCGAGAGGAAGCAGAGAGTTTGGAGGAGCAGCTGGCGAAGCTGCAGGAGGGAGCATCCTCTGCCCTGAAGGAGGTAGACGCAGTCCTCGAGCTCTTGGTACATCTAGCTGGTTCGGCACCTCCACCCCCTACCTCTTTCAGCAGGGACTACATGAGACGAGAGAGGCCCGTGCTGCGGAGGCCTCGACCCTGGGGCTACCAGAGCGAGGAGCTGCAGAGGCTAGAGGCCCGGGCATGGGGTCTAGTATGTGGGGAGGAGTGGGGGACTTTGGAGAGTTTGTGTGGAACTCAGAGGTTGATGGATGCCCCACCAGGCACAGGATTGCTGGCTCTGAGGACTAAATTGGAAGTGGAAGAAAGATTTGAGAGGGATACCAGGCTGACACTGTTTGGAGCACTGCAGCACACTCGCACCTCAGACTTAGACATAAGACTGGACCTGCCTCCTGTTCCCAGTAATATTGATGTAACTGGGCTGGCTATAAGGGTACGAGACTATGGCTCAGTATAACATGCCAGTTTATATTTGCACGTGTTTTAGGTTGAAACCCCAGTGTTATGCAACAGTATCATCAGGCTTAATTGTTGTCTGTGCAGGTCCCTTCCTGTTTAGATCAGTCTGAGGATGAGGGCTTCCAGTCATCTTCCAACCTGACCCCAGACTCTCAGTCAGAGCCCAGCCCCATTCCAGACATTGACGTATGGGAGGCTGTCCGCACGTTCGAGCCTGGAAGACGCCGCTGCTGGGAATCTGTCGGCTGGTAAGTGACACGGCAGTTGCTTAGATGTAACCAGTCAACAAACTGTTACAGAACACAACTATTTAACATGGTGGGGGCTGCAGCTAACCAATTGTTTTCTTGATTTATTAATAATCAGTCAATTCTTTTTGATTAACTGATTGATCATTTAGTCTGTGAAATGTCAGAAAATTGTGAAAAAGTTCCACGGCAATGTCTTCAACTTGTTTTTACCACTAGATGTTTGGTATTATTGCTTAACAAATGACTTGTGATTATTAAATCATTTTTTGTTGATTGACTAATGAATATGGAATGCAACAGCACAAAATTAAGGCAAATGAAGCAAAGCAAAAAAACGCAGTTTGACACAGAAGAATCTAGCAAGTCAACAATGTATTAGAGAGATCTATAAGTTTCTTGTGTTTTCAGTTTTGCTCTCCCTCTCTGGAACGCAAAACTAAATTGAACTCAATTTCTTCTGCCAGCCCACCGGGAAAAAAGGAGTCACTCTTTCTAACAGAGGGAGGCAGGGAGGCCTTTGACCAGCTCTATCGTCTATGGGAGGGGGAGATGAGGGTGGTCAGCACTAATACACCCTCTCCTCTCCTCCCACTGCCCCTGGACTCTCAGACACAGCTGGTGTCTGACCTCCTCAACGTCCTGATCGGAGTGGCGTCCACGACATTCCCTCTCAACCAGGTGCATTTCATTGCCTTTATTTATCAGCCTCTTAAATGCAATAAAACAATGAATCTGATGTTTTAGGTGTCCGTCAAACTGAAGTGATAAAAGTGAATGAAGTGATAAAAGCACTGTGTCAGCAGGCAATTAAGAAAAGCGTATGGTGTTAAAAGTTTTGTTGAGACTGAGAGGGAGGTGTTTCTGAAAGCTCAGAGGTAATTTTTGAGGCTGTGTTTTGTGGTATCGTTGTGCTAGACTGCGAAATATTTTCTGTGTTATTTTTGTCCCCCCACAAGGGTCCTGTCTAGGAACCTTGTATCTAGTTCTCATAAAACAACCATGGAAAGGACAATATAACAAACACCTGATCATGTATCGTGGCCTAATGTAATAACGCCACAAACCATGCCTTCAGAAGTCACCATGGAGGTGACTCTGTGACCGCCCCAACAAAAATTCAATATCATAAGCTTTACAAAGACTGTCTTTGCTGCATGGCTATTTTATTGGATGTCATTAGACTGCACAGTTATTCACTGTATTTTCTCCACCATCTGTAAATATGTAATCTCCTTCCCAGAGTGTTCAGTTTGATGTCCGACCTGGTGTGTGCGTGTCAGGAGCCTCTCCGGAGAGCGTGTCTCGTCTCCTGGGGGAGCTGGCTCAGTACGGCACCCACTACTTGAGGCTTAGTCGCTTTTCTCTGCAGAGTGCGGACAAAAAAGGCCTCGTCTTTCAGGTGCGTTTGTGTAATCATCATTAATACAGTTGAGGCTGCACATTGTGATTGTAGCCCTCCCTTCTCCACTCCTTTTCTGCAAGGACAGTTGTTGTTCCCGTTGTTGTCGTCATCAATTCAATTTCAAATTCTTGCCTCAAGGGCCAATTTGAGACAAACAATTCATTCACACCCATGGCCAATCTAAATATAGCGTGCAACCTATGCACCGTGTGCAGCCGGGACTATATGCCACTGTATGCAGAGGAGGTATTGAAAATGTATCACAAGTTGTAGAATTCTCTGCAGGATTTTCCTCAATTGAATCAGACTTTAACCACCTCAAGGGACATGCACATTCATCTGCATTTGTAGAACAGCCAATAGGAACGTGTCCTCTCTCTGCAATGACATATGATTGGTCAAAGTCTCCCGTCACGGGCTAGATTTTCTAAATCCTGCACACAGAACCAAGAGCAGGTTAGCAGGTAAGATCAAGTCTTGAATTAAAATATACAATATAACAACATGGTTATTATGGAATTTTTGTCCAATAATGCCTGAGAAAATACTAATTACCCCACTTTTAAGTCAAAAAGGCACAGCGAAGTGGATTTATTAACCATTTCAGTGTTTTTACATCAGCATCAATAATGAAATAAAAAAGAACTGTGTTTCTCTTCAAGGCTTTTACAGGTGGTCTGCGGAAGTATCTGCATTACTACAGGGCTTGCGTTCTTTGCACTCCACCCATCCTCAGCCTGTTGACTATTGGCTTCCTCTTTCGCAAAGTGGGCCGCCAGCTAAGGTGAGGTCAAACCCAGTTTTTTAAGCTGGCTAGTGTTCATTTCACAGTTCTGAACCTCAACATCAACCAGTTGTACAGTACAGCCGTGTCCCGACAGAAGACCTTGATGCAGATATCGTCTCATCAAAGAAATAAAGAAAGAAATCTCTGCTTTCTTTTAATCTAAGGTACCTGTCGGAACTGTGCTGTGTAGATGGGCCTTTGGGTGCAGGCCAGGCTACCTTCCCTGTGGTGAGTGCGTCTTTATCTGCAAACTACAGTATGCCATTCATCACAGCTGTGTTATGCTATCAGATGGGATGTCGGCTCAGTGCCATGTGGCTCTCCTCAGGGTGTTAAACTGCTGTCCTACCTGTACATGGAAGCACAAAATAACTGCAGCAACGAGAACTACCCAGTCCTGCTGTCACTGCTGAAGAGCAGCTGTGAACCCTATACACGGTCAGTCACTACGCTCCTCATGCAAATGCCATTTTGTCTTCAAAACAAAATAATATAACCCAAGGACATGACTTTACCTCATTGACATGCAGAACTCGCCGTATTGATCTCTTTTCCCAGGGATTGTCAGGGCTGTGTCTGACTGTTTTGACTGTGCTTCACTTAGGTTTGTGTCTGACTGGGTGTATAGCGGCGTGTTTCGAGATGTTTATGGAGAATTCATGATCCAGGTCAATGAGGACTATCTCAGCTTCAGAGGTGAGGCGACACACACACACACACACACCAGCAAATAAACACTTTGGATTCTGTCAGCAGGTTCTGAAAATGAAAAGCCTTCCAGATTGTCTAGCAGGGAAAAAAAATAGATTTCATTACAGCCTTTATTGCCTAGTTGGATTTGTCCTTGTTTCTATAAAGGGCGTCATGAAGTTATTGGATGATAATCAGTAGGAAACAGAATCAGCTACCCCAGCTGTGGGGACCAGAGCCATCTCTGCTCAGTAAGCCACAGGGACATGAATAGATAAGGTCCCTTTATTCTTTTCACTTGGTACACCATGCTGGCTAAAACAAAACATTGTCTGAAATGAATGTTTTCTTCTTCTTCATCCTGGTAATTACCCTTGACGAATCTGGACTAGTTAAATACATTTTTTTTTTGTTGGTCCAATTAATGACTTGGCTCTTTAAGGAGAGCAGAGGAGTAGAGTTGAGACAGGAGGAGATGATCCATGCAGGGCAGATAAATACAGACCCGTCTGTACTCTACAGGAACCGGCTGACTGACTGAAGATTTAATAGATATTCCCCGTTTGATGTAGAGAGACAATCATTTTGTCACAACTCAAGTCAAAATTTTATTGTGAGAGTCGCAATTAATTAGGGCTGCAAGCAATGATTCTTTTTATTGTCACTGAATAAATTCTCCATTTAATGATGAATCACGTCGTCTACAAACATCAAAATATAGAAAAAAAAGTCTAGTTTTATCTGACAAGTCCCAAAACCCCCAAATAATTACATTAAGTTAACTGTAAGACATTACTGAATGGAACTCCTCCTTAATATATTGATGATTGATCTCCTGGAGCCTGGAACCATCACATTTGTGGCTTGAAAAGTGACTCAAATGATTAATTGGTTATCAAAATAGTTTCCATAAAATTTTCTTTTGATCAGCTAATTGACTAATCGTTGCAGCTCTTGTTAAGATTATAAAACTGTATCATGTGAACAGTCACTCCTGGGACTAAAACGATAGACTTTTTTAGATTTAGTGTCTCAGGTTGTTGTTCAGGTAGAGCTGAAACCATGAATTGATATATTGAAAAATTAATTAGCAGCTACTTTCCCAACCTTCGCTGGCACCAGCTTGTCGCTTTGTCACATTTGCAAATGTGACGTTCTGGCAAATTTGTTTACTATTTTCTGACATTTTATAGACAAAGATAAATGGAGGGACTAATTGGCAATTTAATCGATAATAAAAATAATCGTTAGTTGCAGCCTTACATTAGAGAATTGTTAGTAAGCGAAAAAAAATCTTGATGAAATCCTATTCCCCAAATGAGTACACTCTGTAACTGCTTTATGTTGACAGTAATCCATTAATATGGTTTAATATGAATCATTGCAGCCTGTCCAAATATTGTACGTCATGCAACACCCCATTCAAGGTCAGACTATCACCTCGGCTTTGTCTGGCTAAGAGGTTCATTTGCTCATCGGCTACACCTCATCAACTCCTGCGGTGAACCTCTGCACTCCTCGCTCCTGCTTTTTTGGAGGACACACAAATGTCATTGTTCTACTCGAAGTCCGTCGGCCAGGGAGGCAATCAGCAGCTAAGCTTTCTTGGCAAGCTGCGGGCTTTCTGTACAGAGCCCTGGAAGCTCAGTGCATTCATGTTCTCTTATGCTTTTTGCTTAGGATCACTGAGCTAAGCGCTAACAATTTCCAAGTGTTAATTCAAGCGGCCAGAGTTTTGCCATGCCCTGTAAGTCATACTAATAAGGGAAAGTTTTAGGCCGAATGCAGGCTGCGTATTACTCCACCGCTATTACTGTTTGTTCTTCAGTTGTGCGTGTGTTGTACTGTTATCAGAGGCATAATGGACGTAGGATGAAGTAAAAGTACTTGGTCTAAATTTTAGAACGGCATGTAATTGGCATCTTTTGAATTTCTGCAGACAAACACTTCTGGGTCCAAGGCTACACTCTGATCTCAAAGGATGTGGAGAATTGTGTGCCCGTCTTCCTGAGACACATCGGCAATGACGTGTACGTCTGTGGAAAGACCATCAACCTCCTTAAGATCTGCTGCCCACAGGTTTGTTTTGCACATTTAACAAATTCATGTATCCAGACTGTGGATTTTATGCAACTGAATGTTGTGTAAAATTATACATTTAATTTATTCAGTACAAAGACACATTTTGAATGTTGTTTGCAGTGAATAAATTAGGCATATAAAATGTTAATCCTTAACATTTACCTACCACAGTTGATCTGTTTTCAGTGTACTGTATTGGCTTAGAGATGCTCACAGATTGTCACAGAATCCGCACACACTCCTCAATTATCTGCCTGCCACAACAATGATTCTACCCATTTTTGAAATCCATACTGCCTAAAGGGGATGGGACAAATAATCAATACTGCGACATATGGGGACACGGGCTCTTGCAAAACGTCATCAATATACATGCATCACAATAGTAGTGTGATAAATTCTCTTGTGGTACTAAGGCAGAGGTGTTTTTCATCATTTATTGAAGACATTTGAACTCTGGTGCTCTCTGTCTGTGCAGACTTTTGCCAGTTTGAGTCCTGCTTTATCGACAGCACCTTGAACTTTAACCAGTTATGATGAGCATTTTTCAGTCTTTTTTAAAGACCAAAGGAATTGTTGTTTAAACGAGAAAGAAATTGCCAAATTAATTGATAATAAAATGAATCGAGGTGGCGTCTCCATATTGCTTTTTGTTTTGTCTAATTGTCCAAAATCTAAAGATATTCAGTTTACTATAATTTACGTAGCAGCATCTTGTCTCTTTTGAGAAGCAGGGACAATTATCAATTATTAAAATTGCCGTCTATACTATAAATTACTGATCTATTAATCAACTAAATGTTTCAAATCTAGACGATATTCTTGCTATATATTGCAAATACCCTTGAGCAGGAAGCTGAACCTCAAAATGCTCCGGATGCTAGTTAGCATGCGAGACAAATGGAAAGCCTTGGTGAAGAGTTTTTATGTAATCTAATTGTATTTCATTTCCTCACTTCTCTGCGACTCACCTGCTGATTCACCAGCACATAATGTTTTTTTATGACTCGACCTACCTGACCTAAACCACAGGGCCCGTGCTCCTGACTAATTGGCATTCTGTAACTACAGTGTTTTTCTGTATGCTAATTTCCACTAGTGTTGGGGCGTGTTATTCCTGGGCATACTGCAGGATGTCTATGAGCTAATGTGAAATTGTGGAATGAAACGAAACATGCTAACTAGCGGCTATCTAGTTGGTTTGTTGTGGCTTGACACGGTTTATTTTTAGGAAAGTACTTTGGGGCTGATGATTTAAATGAACCACCCAATCCACAGCTGGTTTACTATGTGGGAACTTTGGGGTCTGTGATATAAAAACACACGATGTCACCAAAATAAGACATCATACGTTAACACTTAAAGCAATGAGCCTCCTTTATGCAGGTCTTAATAGTCTGGATTAATCGTTTAGTCTGTAAAATATAAAGTGACAAAAATAGCCCAAAGTGACGTCTTCAAATCGCTTCTTTTGTAATCTAATTGTATTTCATTTACTGTAATAAATGACAAAAAAAAGCAAAGCGTAAGCAAATTTAAGAAGCTGGAACCAGCAAATGTTTGGCATTTTGTTTGAAAAATAACAGAAATGATTAATCGATTATCAAAATAGTTGCAGATACATTTTCTTTTGATCAACTAATCGATTAATTGACTAATTGTTGCAGCTCTAATTTAGACGTGATGATAAAGGCTTCGAGTTTTGGTTTGGTTACCTTAAAAGTGCATGGATTTTACTCTTAAAAAGCTGTGCAAACCCTGTTTGTGGTACTAACTTTCTGTTAACTTTGTGTCCACAGCACTACATCTGCTGGTCGGAGCTGCCGGTGCCCCGCATTGCTGTCACCTTCTCCATCCAGGAGGTGGAGGAGATTGAGAGGGACTGTGCAGTGTACCGTGGACGCATGGAGAGGGTCGCTAAGCACAGCGCCATCAGCAGGGAGGCGCAAGTACTGAAACACATGCATATTGTTCCCATGCAATAGTATCTTGCCTGTGATGTATTTTATTGTATTTATATATTTTTTGCACATTTCCTTCTGACGGCTGAGCTTTTGTTGTGTCTGACAAAAGCTTTGGGCTAATCAACACAAAGAAACATATAAGAATGTGTTTCATTTGCAGCAAATGTTAGTGCACATGACAGTCAACATTGTGTATTACCTTGATAAAGACGCCATTATGTCTGCTAGCTGACTGAAAGTGAGTTTTAAACTTTATGGAGGGAAGGCACGTATTGTCCCTTAAGACAGAGAGAGGAATCTCTTTCTCTCTGTTTTATTTAAATTTTTTACATAACATGATCTGTGATGGTGACACTGCCCCTCAGGTACTGAGGATTTCAGCAGCGAGTCATTTAAAACGATGCAGCTAAAGCCTGGGGCTTGCACGCTGCTTGATTTAGTGTAACAACCTGGTATGCATGGCCTATATCGCGTGTGCTGCGGCCGGCTGTGCTGACTGGCAGACGTGGGGGAGGAGAGCTGCGCTACAGGGCAGGCGGATGGATCTTTGTTAATGATGATTCCTTGTCTGTCTGTCTATTGTAAGGCTCAGCGAGCAGAGGAGGCACGCCAGGAGCTGATCAATCAGGTCAGAGAGTCAGCAGCCAAAACCCTGGAGAGCATCCGCGGTTAGTGTCACTTACACACAAACACACACACACACACACACACACACACACACACACTGCAATTATAATTTTACATAGTAGTTGATGCATATGCACACCATCGCCCTGAAAATAATTTTTAACAATTGGCTCTGAGCATAACCCACACTTGCTTGTTGACTTTTGACTACAAGACTTTATTTCAGCTCTGTTCATTCTTCTCAGGTGAGGAAGTAGTAGTGAGGAAAACTGCTTCCCGTATTATGGGCAGTTAAATCTAATCAGCGCTCATTTAGCAAACTCCTCACATTATTTATTACTCCAAAAGATGTCTGGCAAAGTTATGGAGCTGGGGTGGTGCAAAGTCTGGCCTGATGCTTTATGCATGTCTTGGCATAGGCGTTTTGTTTGATTTGTTTGTGTGAGACAGATGGTGGTGTTGTGATATATGTATGTGTGTGTGTGTGTGTGTGTGCGCGCGCGCATGTGAGAAAGACAGAATTGTTATAT
>JAVQJL010082418.1:0-13820 GCA_036024295.1 Nannoperca obscura | reverse complement strand
TATATATATATATATATATATATATATATTAAAAAAGATTTTGAAACACTTATTGTAAGTGGTTAATCGTGCTGTTCATTCTAAACAGACATTTTTGTCAGATGACCTCTGGAGGCTTTTAATGGCAAAGCATTAATAAAAAAACAGAGGGAAATCGGCACAGAAATTACAGTGTTTGTACTGAAGAGATTCAGATGGCAGTAGTGCAAGCATTTCTGTAATTAGTCGGCAGCAGCACAGCAGGTATGTCTACTTCTTCCAACCACCACTGTCCCTTTTGCTGCCCTGTAAATGTGTCTTACAACACATAGATTCTGTCTCTCAGCGGCAAAGAGGTTAAGAAACCTCTACTTGTGGGGCCTTTAGAACTATTATCACTACATAAATCAGATTATTTTTCTTTTTAAACCTCGAAGGACTCTTAACAACACTTACTCTTTATTTTGTTATTTCTAACAGATTTCATTAAAGAACGGACGGATGTCTGAGCAATCCATTTATAATTTTATGTAAGTGTACGCAAAGTTATCAAGGGAGTGTCTTTGGCAAGAGAGTTCTAGAAGAAGCAAGTACAGAGTGAAAACATACAAACATAGTCTCACAAAAGAACATACAAACAGCATCAGAAACATCACAGACATCTGCAAGTAAGTCCAAAGTTAAGTTCCAGGTCAGTATTTATCCATGGTGTATTTAGAGTTAACCAGTCTGGACATCTAGTCTGGCATTTAGCAGCTTTAAAAGATATGGGTGGCAATGTTCTGTCCAATGCTTTGGTAGCCAAATTCTGATATAGCCTATTCCTTTGAACCATAGACCTCCACTGTTCCACTGTCCAAAACCCGCAAAAAACACACATTTCACTGGATGACATTTTTATTCATTACAGCGAACGTGGGCAATGTAGCTTATCTAGAGTCAATGCTGCATGTGTAATCTTGGTGCTCTAAAAACTCAGTAGCGCACAAAATGTGTGTTAATCCGAGGCTAAAAATATTACACAACAAATGCAGTATTTGCTTCTATATGCGTAACATTTTAGGCGGCTGTGGCGCAGGAGGTAGGGCTTGGAGGGTTGGTGGTTCGATCCCCGGCTCCTCTTGTCAAAGTGTCCTTGAACTAGACACTGAACCCCCAGTTGCTCCTGATTTGGAAGTCACTTTAGATAAGTGTTTGCTAAATGTAACATTTGCTAAAAGTTACAGTGCCCAGCTGTTATTTACATCTTTATTAAGAAAGAATGGGCCTGGGTCTGTCCTCTACACAGAAAGAATTGAGAGACGGATTAACATATAGATGGTTTTAGTCTTTTTACTTCCTTTGTTGACAGTAAAGGCCAGTGCAGACCAATTACTTGCAACGACACAGTAAATTGTTTCCATAGCAGCAAATCTCTGTACTTCCTTTGTAACTGACGGCTTTTCAGGCGTTTATTTTATAACTGGATATAATTTGTTGCATCTTAAAATATGAATGAGGATAGTGATAGTGAGTTACTTGCTACAGTTGCATTTCTAGTGTTGATGAAATGGCAAATTCAAGAAATTCGAGATTACCTGCTACAAGCTAATTGGCAGTTGAAACAGGTGACCACTGGCAACTTGACAAGCTGAGTCTCAGGCAACGACATCAGCTGGCTTGAGTTGAGCTGAGATGGGACAGGTCATACTGCTGCCATGTTCTGAAATGGTTGAAAACAGAAATCTTTGTTCTGAACTGGTCTTAAGAAAACTCCAAATTGTCCCCAGCCTTCTTCTTTAAATTTGAGAAGAGAGAAAGTACAGCCTGCCAACTTTACCAGGAAACCTTTCTAAATAAAAATGATAGTATATAGTTTTCTTTTGCTTTGCTTATTAGGATCAGACCACCTTTTCTTATAACAAACATCATTGATTATAATATATATCTCCAGTATAAGGCACAACTGTAAAACTGTAGGACGGCAATATCTAACTGGTATGATGCTACATTTACACCTTTACCTTTACCGTTACCTCGTTTCGTGTATAATAATGCATTATTTTGGGATGGCTCCTACAGCACTGTGTATCCTAAAATCCACGTAAAATGAATGAACACAATGTTGAATTTGTCTGACTTACTCTTAATCTCAGTTGATGCAGAACTTTGTGGGCTACATGAAAATACTTTTAGAGTATATATCAGAATCATCAAAAAACATTTTGAGACTTTTTCAAAGGCAGGAGGTAACCCTGTTCCGTGCATGGTCATCTGCCCACCCTGCATCAAACTTATTTTGTCTAATATGCTGTCACAGATTCTCTAGTTCTATAGCTTTTGCAGAGATAACTCCTCTCCTGGTTTTACTTTGAAAATGTGAACATTACAGGGAGTTTCAGTTTAGAGCAACACGTCTGTGGTTCTCCTTACGGCAATACCCTCAATTTAGTTTTCACCTTAAGTCTAACTACTCGGGAGGACATTGTTCACCTCTAATCACCAATTTATTATTTTTCATCCTCTCTTCAAGGTGCTCATTAAACATACAGTAGGCACACTGCTCACTTTTGCATCTTTAATGAACAATCTCCTTCAAAATTCTCCCCATTTTTTTGCTTATCTTTGTGCAAACATGGGGTGTTTTTTCCAAGCAAACAGCATTCCAACAAACTTTTCTCATCCATACTCAGTGTTCTTATCCTCCTACGTAAATGTATTAGGAGTTTGGCTGTTCGCTGTTGTTTTTCCCTCTGTTTATGTTTCTATCTGTCGGTTACCTGTTGTGTGTGTGTGTGTGTGTGTGTGTATCCTCCCTGTGCTCCAGACTACACAGCGTGTTCTGGAAGACTCGCCTTTTACCTGCCTGCTCACGCCGTCGCGACCCTCCTGCGTCCCCCGTCTGCATCCTGAGAGACTATTGACTACCTGTCTCCTTATCAGGATCCACCCAGCCCCCGTGGTGGACTACTGCTTCTCTGACTATTTCCTCAATAAAGACATTGAACTGTATTTACGTCCTCAAGTACTGCTTCTTGGGATTCAGACCCGACCCCCGCATAACAAAATGTCAACATCAACAGCCTTCCTTTTTACTCAGGAAATGTGGAACAAATTTCTGTTGTTCTTGTCTTATTATTGATTTTACAGGCTGTAAAACATTAGCTACTGTAATATGTAATAACTATAATAACTTTGATAATAAAAATACACTTGATCCTCACTTCGTTTTCTTGATGGAAGTTTACAAAAACAAGTTTACAGAACAAGTTAAAGAGATCAGTGAAGATCTCCCCCGCATGCTCTGAAGTATTGGATATATTTTTGTTGAGGAGAAGTCCCAGTTTTCCACTCAAACTATGATGCACAGCAGTTTGCTCTCGGATTTGGCAGAAGCAGTGGAAAACCAGGCAGTTATGAACGAGGTGGTGATTGATTGTATTATACTGACTGTGTAGAATTACCATTATAATATCCCTGAGGAGGGTGAGCCTCAGCTTCTGTAGAAAGAACGTACAGTATATCTACTGCAGGATCTCCCTGCTTATGGAGGTGATGGTTAAAGTTAAGGAGGAAGGAATGTAGGGCATTGCAGAGGTCTAGGACTTTTTGAATATGCTTGCATATAGACTAGAGATTCAGCCATGCATCCATTAGCCAAGTATCCTGTGTTGTTGAAGACATTTACTGCACCATCCCAATTACAGTGCAACACCAGTGTCGTAGAGCAAGGTGAGGCAACATTATTTGTTTAGCATATTCATACACAGAGTAATTGAAAAGTCTTTATATGAAGCATGGGGACAAAAAATAAAATGGCATAAAACCTCATTGAGTTAAATCTATTTGTTCAGATTTAAAAATAGAATGAAAGTTTAAAAAGCAATGACAAAAAGTTTTTTTTTTATCATTTGTGCCTTTATTGGATGTTGAGGTGGAAGTATATCAAATAAATGGAAGATGGCGAGAGAGATAGAGGGGTATGCAACTCATAATGTTGCAGTTATGTGTCCAGGCTACTACGACGCCTCCAAACATACAGTATGTTTATAACTTTTTAAATGTTAAAGCAGATGTTGTCTGTTTGTCCAGATCTTTGCCACACAGCTAAAAGCAGCTTCCCCCCTGTTTCAATGTAATTCTGTAAGCAATCGGCAGACTGTTATCATGACTGCTGAAACACAAGAATACATGACTTTCAGCTTTGACATTACCTCACTGCACCAAGAGAAATACGATGCAGTAGTTAGGAAGGCCCTTTCAGCTATAATATACAGTACAAAGTGATAAATGGCTATAGATGTTTTATTAAAGGAGATCGAAACTTTGCACAACCATATTTGACCTTGCTAACATTCAAGGCTGCTGAATTAATTGTAATATTCCACAACCTTTAGTAAGGAGAAACTATTGTCTCTTCAATGGGGAAGCTTTTATCTTTCATTAAAAGTCTGCATGACAGAATGCTAATGATCAGCTAGAGTAGTGTCTGCTTTAAGTATTCTGTCTCATGCAGGTGTTGCCACTTGAACAGACCAGCCTCTTATAAAACAGTGCCCGTACTGTACAAAGCCAGCATTTTTTGTGCAATACTTTAATGTTCTTGTCTTTTAATTGCTATTTAGTTTGCATGTGTTCTGCATAATGGCAAGTTGTTAATTGTGCACTTACTTCAGGCAAACACTGTTAGTCGTAGTGCTTCCTAGTGAAAGTAATGGGAATTTTCGCCTAAGAGAATGGATGTGATGAAGGCTGATGAAGACCTTTATGTCCACTCGTGGCAGTGTCACAGATGTTGCACATGTTACAGAGCAGGCACCATATTCAGCAG
The DNA here is from genome assembly GCA_036024295.1 of Nannoperca obscura. Taxonomy (NCBI): domain Eukaryota; kingdom Metazoa; phylum Chordata; class Actinopteri; order Centrarchiformes; family Percichthyidae; genus Nannoperca; species Nannoperca obscura. The sequence goes on along the minus strand of JAVQJL010082418.1, from coordinate 9,031 downwards.
CGGGTCAACTGAAGTGCTTGTTAACTGGTTCCAACTGGCTGTATTATTTGCATATGAGCTCTTTGGAAACCGCAACATGATGTTTAATTAATCCTGTGGAGAAATCCTTCATATCCTGAACTTCAAGCCTGTAACTTTCATGTACCCATATGCATGAGAGAAGAGAAAAATCCCTTATGATGGGAAACTTAGTACGGGTCACATGAAGAAAATGTTAAGAATTGACGTGATTGAACAGGTAATTGCTTTTTGATAAGTATTATTACACAACACTAAACAAACAACATAAAATATGAAAGAAATGCATGATTACCAACCACTTTAACTGGTCTTCTTGGCAACAACTAAAAACGTAAAATGAAACATAATAATTCTAATTTCTTAGCACATCAGCAATAAAAGCAGCATGTCAGGTAGTTCTACGGTTTGCCCCCTGATGTGTACACCATGCCATGACAGTCAACTGCTGGTGAAGGATAATTATCTTCAGCCTCTCAAACCCTGTGAGCTCCACTATCTTTTTAGGAAAATTAGGAAAATAGACAAAAAGCCTCAGGAGATTACCAGACTGTCTACATTGTCTCTGTGCTTATACAGAGTAAGTAAGAGTTCTGTCAAAAACAGCAACAACCAACCTTTCCAAGCATCAGGGAATTATATATATGAAGTCAGTTCTTGCTGTGGGCCTGCAGAAGCCTGTATGTTACCCATACTGACTTGTCACAGGCCAAATTTATTAACTGTGCATGTCCCACAGATGAAGACAATTGGTTTTCACAAAGATCAGCAGAAGTTGGGACTCAAATATCATACTAGCAGTTTCAGAAAGTGATTGAGTATTTTTCCCCAAATTTTTATGCTGCACTACATACTAGAATAATATATCCTCCATTCTGCTTGTCTGTGAAGATTATCCAGAGATTTTTATATATATACAGTACAGTATGTTCTCAAACAATAAACAGTAACTTCATTATCTGGGCATCACTGCACAACTCGCATCGCATGGTAAAAAATAGCAATTCCAAATGCTTTTAATAACAGTATTTTTCCTCTTGTCACAAAAATAATTAACTGATGGACTCATAACCATCCATAATGGCTGCAGCTCTATCCATCAAAAAGTTAACAAGGTACACATGTACACATAAGTGCACAAACAAAACAAACACACACACACACACACACACACACACAAACATACAGAGCAAAGGTACCATAAATGAAATGCTTCTGTGTCTTTGGACCAGTGGAGATGAACAATGCACGCCTTTCCTCCTCCTCCCCCACCCAATACACACACAATTATTTCTTGTGACTCAACAAGATTTGCCAAATATTAATTGAAAGACTCAGAGTTATTTTGCTCTCACGCAGGACATCATCTCTGCTGACCACTCACTTGGTTACTTCCTCTCAGTGCGGCATCTTGGTCATATTATTTATTTCTTCTTGCATTACACGTACATCAATTTAATATGGCTGCCAATTGCGTTGTGTTTTCCCCACTGACCAACTGGTAAAGTCATAGATGATTACAGTTATTAGTTGCTCAATTGCTGGCAGTGTGTGTATGTGTGTGCGTGTGTGTGTAAGCCACATAATGCTTTTTTAAAAAATTTTTAAAATAGAAGTACTAAAAGGCAAAATTGCATTTATTTTGCATAGTTTATACATGTATATTTGTTGCAATCGCACAAGTTACATAAATCTTTCTAATAGGCTGAACGTAGTTAGCCTAATTAGGGCACTGGGATGTCATTTGAAAAAGCTAATCAAATAATTTACATTCTCTGGTGTCATTCAAAATTGGAGAAATTTATTTTTGAAAATGTTAAAAATGAGAGGAAATTTGCCTCTAGATTTGTATTGAAAAACAGAATACAATAAAATAAATATGCTTTTGATTGTTAGGAGTTATGAGCCAAAATACAAAGGTATGTATTATTGACCATGCACATGCATGGTGTTTTCCACAAATAAAAGAAACTCCTCTTGCTTGGCTCATGACCTAACATCAAATTGTATTAAGAGCTACAGCAAACAGATGAACAAATTAAACTGAAAGCATTTTTACCTCCCAGTGGCAATAAAAAGAAGCACACCAAACCTGTCAGCTGTTAACTCCTCACACCAGCTAAAAACTGGTGTGGACCCTTATAAAGAAGGTACAGATGACATACATTTCCAAACTTTCCAGGCTTTGAGTGCATTGCAGTACAGTTTTTTCTCAAGGTGATCACACTGAAGCTCAGCTCTGCACCTGGCAGGAAACAAAACCACTAAGAAAGAAAGGCAGATGTAATTTGTATGTATACAAATGTCAAAATGTCAAGCCATGTAATCCTTTCAAGAGGTGATGAGGTCTTTGGTTAGACCTTGGCATGACTCCAGACTTTAACACAAGAAAAGTGCTTACTCTAAGTTCTGGAGGTGAACACTGAGTTCTGATCCCACTTTCCTCTCCTCTCACCCTCACTCTTCTGTGCACTCACTCTCCTCCTCTCTCTCTGGCTTTGGATGGATTATATTCCTATCAGTACATATGGATTTACAGTAGTAGTGTACAGTATATCCTGAGTGGCATGATCCATTTTATTTACTGGCAGCATACTTTATAGCATGCTTTCCAAGGGTGTATGGAGATGGGGCTGGTGTATTTAAAAAAGTATGTTATTAAACCATTCAGTCAAAGTCAAATCACTACAAATCCTCACCCCATATGCCCAATGATGCATTTCCCCCCTTGATAAGAGCCATATCATTCACATAGACAGTGTCAAAACATTTTAAAGCATGAAGCTGTCAGGGAAAGTTTGGTATGTGGTTCTGCAGCAGAGAATACCACACTATCAAATATGGAAGCATTAGACATGTAATCAACTTTATTACCTAAATTCATTTTTAAGAAAGAAATTGGAACAAAGAAATTAGTTCAGATAGAATAGATCTGGGGTGGGTGAAGTAAAGTTTAGCGCCGTTGATATCGGACATCGCCGCTCATTTTAACAAGAAGACACCCTAAGTTATGAGATGCTGAGATTTAATTTTAACTCTCTTCACTTAACTCTTCTCTCTTGACTCTTGTCCCCGGCCAGCGGGCCTCTGGCCTGTTCGATCCTATACAGAGCGGAGCCAGAAGATTGTCTTTCAGCAGCACCCAAGCCGCACAGAACATGCTGAAGGCCCTCTGCCAACTTTGAAAGCAAGAACTGTCTGAAAGAAGACATTTCAACATCTGTGTTCTTAAACTTTGAATCCTGCACACCTCAGCCAAATGGAAGTGTGAAGATTTTACCATTCCTCTTTCTGCTGACAGAGAAAGAAATGTCAGATTCAAGTTGAATCGCAACGTGGGATGGAATTCACCCCAAAAGTGCTTTGGACCTGCGTCTCGAGCCGAGTCGCCGCGTGGGGACGAACACGCCAGAGGACACCCGAAAGGCTCCACAATGGGCCCACAGGAAAAACATGTACCTCCTTCCTTCCAGAACAAACTTTCTCCTCACCATCTGAAGTATCAGGTGAAACTTTACTTTTCCAGTGATAGTGGGGTTGATGCTATAGATTACCTAAAGAAATTAAGTGTTGGATCAAATTAGAATCTTGCATCAATTTAATCATGATAAAGAATCGTAAAGTGTTTCACTCTGCTTCCTAATAACCTCTCAGCTGCTGAATGATGTCTTAATGTGATTTCGCTGGTCAAATATCAAGTTAGTGGTTTCCTATGTTCTTAAAAGATAACAGCTTTCAAGATGATTATTCACTGCCTCATCTGGTATATAATGGTCCTCTTTTCATGCATTAAATGTATGTTCAAAATTTCATTCATAAATGTATTAATTGTTCATTGTTGAATTCATTTGATTAATTTGTGGTTGCATTTATTTATTAATTTGTGTGTCTACTAGTTAATGTTGTGTGTTTAGTTAGTAGTTTAATAAAGTTTTCATTTATAAAGAACTGAATTACTATGTGGTTTGTGTGTATTAAGGTCACTGTGCACGGGTCAAGAACTCTGTAGCAACCTTTACACTGAGACTAAATTCATTAATTGGCTATCTTTTCCCTTTTTCAAGGGTGGTGCCCCAAGGTGAATTTAATGTTGTTTAAATTATGTTATTCAATAATGAATTAAATTCAATTAAATTCAGTTTTATTTATATAGCGCCATATCATAACAAAGTTATCTCAGGGCACTCTATCGCATGGAGCAGGTCGAGAGAGAGCAGGAGGAAGGAGAACATACAGTGGTACAGTAGTAACAATAATAGCAACAACAGTGGTTGAGCAGGAACACAGGGGCAGCATGTGGAGCCACTGATCCAGACTCTACAGTCCCGGAGGCAGAAATACCTGCAGAAATCTTTAGAAGGAGAGATAGAGAGAGAGAAGCACACAGCTAGGGGAAGAAGGTAGGTAGGTGAAAGAAGGCAGTCCTTGAAGTTTGTTTTATGTGAGTTAAAGGAAATATCCTGATCAAAGATAACTCCAAGATTCCTTACGGTGTCGCTGGAGGCCAGTGCAATGCCATCTAGAGAAACTATATCTTCAGATAGTTTGTTTCGGAGGTGTTTGGGGCCAAGTACAATAACTTCCGTTTTGTCTGAGTTTAACATAAGAAAATTGCAGGACATCCAGGTTTTTATGTCCTTGAGGCATGCTTCAAGTTTAGCTAATTGATTGGTTTCGTCTGGCTTGATCGATAAATATAATTGGGTATCATCTGCATAACAATGAAAATGTATAGAGTGCTTCCTGATAAAATTGCCTAAAGGAAGCATATATAAGGTGAATAGAATTGGTCCGAGCACAGAACCTTGTGGAACACCGTGATTAACTTTGGTGTGCATAGAGGATTCATCGTTCGATCTGATAAATAGTATTTAAACCAGCTTAGTGCGGTGCCTTTAATGCCAATTAAATGTTCTAGTCTTTGTAGTAGAATGTGATGATATACTTTTATGAAGTCATAAAACTGTCAGCACACGTGTTGTGCAACACATTGCTTTTTAATTAAGGGTGTTGTGGTCCCTAGCCAATACCCTCTGGGCACGAATATTTTACCTTGAGATGGCTGACTGATGCCATAAGACCTAGCTATCAGACTGATTTCTATATTCTACATACAAAAAAAACATTGAGATAGAACCTACTTCAGAAACCTAAGACTGACTCGCGATAATAAGCTTGGTTATATCCCTTCTTTCAGACTACAGTGTCCTGTGAAAGTACAGGGACGGGGCCAGATAAACAGCCGAGTGTACAGTACCAGTCAAAGGTTTTGAAAGTCAAAGGTTTTGACTGGTACTGCAGTTTTTAGGTGGATCTGGATTGGCTAAGGGAGGATCAAGAATTAGAATCAAGCCTCTTCTAGTCCTATAATCTACCACCACTTTAACAACAACACAATTTGCCATCAAATCACTAACAAGGGGATGAGAACATAAAATAGCCCTAAATCACCTACTGATTATGCTTCCTTAACACACAGTTTCACAACCAACCTCCAACACCACTGGCCAAAATGTTACCTAAAATTGCTACCTGTGTGTGTGTGCTTTGATTCACAAAAATAGCACCTCAAAACATAGTTGGGACCCACGATGACATTGGATCAGTGGGTTTACATTTATGATTATATACTGAAAGTAGTCACAGAGTTTCTTTATGATCGACATGGCAAAAATGTAGTTTTCAAGTTGACGCGAGTCATCGGAGTGAGAGTTACACTTTAAAATTTCCTGGGCAGAAAGTGGTTGTAAAGTGAAATTAGTTTATATTATTTATAATCTGTGTGGGACTGGACCTGGTGCTCCAGCAGATACTCAACAAATATGAGTATCCTGTGTGTTTGATGTAGTGGTCACCACAAAGCTAAGTCATATAGCCAGACATTTTTCCAGCAGTTGGTTAAGACCAAATTGGGGATTAAAGATTAGTAAATATTGGTGTGGAAACATTATTGAAAATGATGCTGCTGCTAATATTGTTATTGCTCTTATTATTAGTATTACTATTGTTATATTGCTATTAGTATTATTTTTATTAATATAACTGTACTGCTGTATGTTCTCCTTCCTCCTGCTCTCTCCCTTTCTCTCTCTCTCTCGCTAAATTGTTAGCCCAACTTTAGAGGATGGAAACGTTGTGTTTTTGGCTTCTTCGCTGCTTAAAAGTGGCGGAATAAAAATGAATTAATGGAGCTTTAATGTTATATTTAATGTTTTAATTTTCTCTCCTGCATGATTGAAAGACCTAAAGAGTGTCCAGTGTTCTTGGTGCCTTTTATTAGATAAAGCCATCTGCTTTAGAATGATTGTTCTTTGTTAAAGCAGATAGTAAATTCGGTTGCTGATTACTGTAACGGTTCTTCTCTTTCTTGTCTCCCTGTCTATTCCTGTCTAAATCAATTTTTGTTCCAGTCATGACTTTATCGGAGAGTTCACCACCAGCTACAGAGAACTGTCCAGAGGCCAAAGCCAGTTCAATGTCTATGAGGTAAAAAATAAGAATAACAATGAATAAGTTGAGCAACTTGATCTACAAATAATTAAAAACAAATCAATTTTTGTCCAAAACTTTGTTTTCCTGGATGTGTAACAATGTTTTGGGAACAACAACATCACTAGTTAATAGTAATATTTCTTCTATTATACATTGTAGCCCACATGTAAGGACAATGTATCATCCACCAATATTCACTCACAGGAGTTCAGACATGCACTGAATGACTATAGGCTACATTTCTACTCATATTTGTTCAAATACTAATTTCTTATTCCCTGTCTTGTGGACAAGGTTTTGAATCCTAAAAAGAAAGGCAAGAAGAAGAAATACATCAATTCTGGGACGGTAAGACCTGTCAAAGTGTGTTTCATCAGCAGCTGTCACATGTTTCATGGACATGAGTCATAGCAGCAGTTACATGCCAGAGCAGTAAATGGATGGTGTTTGCAATGAACCTCTTTGTGATCTCCTACCTCTGTCCTCTGCCCCACCCCCTTTCACTTCCACTCTCTTCAAGGTGACTCTGCTGTCTTTCAAAGTGGAGTCAGAATACACATTTGTCGACTTCATCAGAGGAGGGTGAGTCTCTAATGTCTCACCAGTGCCATTGTGGACTCTACCAGGGTTTCTGTTATTTTTAACATCAGAAAGTGGATCCATGAAATGGATCTAATGGTCATAGTGTCTGCTCACAGGGATGGTTGGTGAACTGCTAGCTGTTGAGCTAACAGCTAACACAGTAGCCTGCTGGGCTAGCACTAGTCACAGTGCTATGTCATTGCTCCAACGCCACATTTTTCCGAAACCCCATTTGTCTGAAAAATGTCAAATTAGACTGGAAGCCCATTAGACAGATGCCCATTGCTCTGAAGGCCCATAGCTTACAAGTCACTACCAGCCATTTACGAATATCAAATATTCCAAAGCATGTATGAAATACAGAATGCAATTTGTAGTAATATATATTATGAAAAAAACTCTTGGAGAAACAAAAAGTCTTCAGCATGAATATAGTCAAATGTACAGTATCTCACAAAAGTGAGGACACACCCCTCAACAAAAGTGAGTACACCCCTAATTGACGATGTCCAAATTGGGCCCAAAGTGTCAATATTTTGTGTGGCCACCATTATTTTCCAGCACTGCCTTAACCCTCTTGGACATGGAGTTCACCAGAGCTTCACAGGTTGCCACTGGAATCCTCTTCCACTCCATGACAACATCTTGGAGCTGGTGGATGTTAGAAACCTTGCGCTCCTCCACCTTCTGTTTTAGGACGCTCAGATGCTGAATAGGGTTTAGGTCTGGAGACATGCTTGGCCAGTCCATCACCTTTACCCTCAGCTTCTTTAGCAAGGCAGTGGTCGTCTTGGAGGTGTGTTTGGGGTCGTTATCATGTTGGAATACTGCCCTGCATCCCAGTTTCCGAAGGGAGGGGATCCTGCTCTGCTTTAGTATGTCACAGTACATGTTGGCCTTCATGGTTCCCTCAATGAACTGTAGCTCCCCAGTGCCAGCAGCACTCATGCAGCCCCAGGCCATGACACTCCCACCCCCATGCTTGACTGTAGGCAAGACACACTTGTTTTTGTACTCCTCACCTGGTGCCGCCACACACGCTTGACACCATCTGATCCAAATAAGTTTATCTTGGTCTTATCAGCCCACAGGACATGGTTCCTGTCCATGTCCTTAGTCTGCTTGTCTTTAGCAAACTGTTTGCGGGCTTTCTTGTGCATTATCTTTAGAAGAGGCTTCCTTCTGGGACAACAGCTATGCAGACCAATTTGATGCAGTGTGTGGCGTATGGTCTGAGTACTGATAGCTACAGCGTTTCAAATCAAAAATCTGAATCTCTAAACAATCATAATTTTGCTATACTAGTAAAAGAGAGGCTAGCCTGGCCAGTAGTAACCTTTCATAATCCTCCTGCCGAGGTGAAGAGCTGTCAGTGGAAATCCAACTCAAAGTCCAAAAACTGCTCCAGTCCTCTGTTGGCAGGGAGAGCTGAGTCCTCTGGCTCCAATTCTGTCAGCAACTGTACGTTTCCTTTGTGGTCTGGTACATTTCCGTAGTTGTTGCCGATCTGCCAGATTCCTCTAGTGCTGGCTGGAGTTTGATCCTGTACAGCACATGTGTCAAAGTCAAGGCCCGCGGGCCGGCTCTGGCCCGCGAGATAAAATTTGATTAGTATTACAACCGGCCCGCAGACCGCAGCCGCCTGCTGGTGTTTCGCACGCACCAATACTACATTCCCCACAATACAACGGTAGCCCAGTAGCAACGGTAGCCCGCGAAATCACTGCAGCGCCGCAATCGGGCATCGGCTTCATTATTCATCAGCATTCAGAGCAAATTTCAACTTTCAGCAACTCTCCCCCCCAAAAAATGGCTAAAAGGAACATCGACGAACTTGTACAAAAGATGAGACACCACCAAGTATCAGGCTCAGTTTCAGACAAGTGAGCACCACAGAACATTGACATATTTTTAGTTTTTAATTCAGTTAAATTTTGTC
>JAVQJL010082417.1:0-61389 GCA_036024295.1 Nannoperca obscura | reverse complement strand
AGCCTGTTACAGTAAGAGAGTGCAACAGTGCTGGCTTTAATGCATTAGGAGAGACCAGGAGGGCTATTAGAGGAAACCTCCTTAGAGACAGATAGTTTGTATCCATTTGTGTCATTTTCTAAACACAGCAAAACAGTGGGAGTACTCCCCCTCCGCCCTTACACAGCTTTATACAATTAAGTGTTCAGGGACCCGGTGAAATAATGACATTACAAAGAAACTCTGGGACTAAGATCAATGGAGCAGATAAAGAATATTCATCTTTCATTCTATCCATGTATGTATCCTGCCAGACGGCCCCTCAGGACTGTGATAAGCCTTGCCACTGAGGCCTCTGCGAGTCAAACAGGAAGCTCAGTTGCTCCCCAGCTTCTAGCTGCATTTCTCTAGAAACCCTGGAGGAGAACTTTTATGTTAAAAGTGACACTTCTGAATACTTGAGGATGCTAAGCACAATTGCTTCCAGATCATTTTTTTAGCTGTGCTGAAACAATTAGCTGATTGGTCACTTAATCAATGAACAGACTATTCTGTGGACCAATAACTTTTAAGTACAGCTATTGAAGTGTGAACATTTGCTGCTTTCTTGGTTTCTTTTTATAAATTATATATTTTGTTTTTTGCAAATGAGAACATAAAATGAGAGGGAAACAGTGTTGGCTTTAAATTAACTGCCGGGTTAATCGTGTACACACTTTAAGAGTGACAGAGCTGTAATTCAATTATTCACACAATTTATGCTCTGTCACAACTGGCTTAATAAAGCCTCATCCCTTGGTTAGGAAAACAAGCATCTCTCTTTTGCTCTGTGAAAGGGATAGAGTACAGAGAGGGGGGCGGGTTTAAATGAATGAAAAGCAGCCTGAGAACCAAGACAAAAACTCCATATCAGTTTACACCATAGACACACAGGTGTGTGATGTTACAACATTAACATATAACATTTCCTTCCACTGGATCCACTGTGCTTGCCTGCCACTACAGGAAGATGAGAGGGACAAAAAGTAACAAGCTTCAGGTTCACAGAGGAGCCATGAAAGTTTGTTCCAATGCATGTTTAAGGTGTCAAAACATCCTTAACAAGCATAGCAGGCCTTCCATGGAAGTAGACAAAGAGTGAAAGAAAAAAATGGAAAAGAAAAATATATTTCAAATATTCACCAATTTTTCATGATGTGCTTTTTCAAAATATATTTGTAAAGTGACCACTACCACACTACCAATAGCCCGTTCATGTATCAAGTGATTTTTTAGTGCAGTTAGCAGCTCATAGTGTTCCCGCATGACCTTTCACCGAGTACAAAAACAGCTAAACAGCTGTCAAAGTCAAGTTTAGTTCAGTCTTAACAGAAACGTTTGCTTGTACAATGTGTAAGTAATTAACACGGTAGCATAGCATTCACTAGCACAGCTGGTTTCTTTTCCTTTATATTCTCTGATCACGGGGAGGTCATTTTGTCCCATCCATATGGTGGATGTTCTAACTTTTCATTCACTGATCGCACTGCCAAGCGTAATATTGAATGGAAGAAATAATAAAAAACATATTTTTAGTTTGGGGCAGATCTCTTTGTGTGGGCCGCTCTTAACTCCATATATGGGAAACAATGAGTATGTATGTAATTATATATAGAGTATGCGTGAGCACATGCGCACGTCTGAGTACAGGACAGCACAATCACTGTAGCATCTTGCTAGTGAAACAGGAAAGCTCTGGCCTGGGCAGGACCGCTACTTAGACTAACTACTTCCTGTCAGAGAGATTAGAGAGCAGGATGATCATGCAGGCTGCCGGGTCGTTTCTCACTTCGTAGTGTCAGACGTTTAAGGATGGCTCCACAGTCACAATCAACGAGTCTCACTATGCACGGCTATATATCTGAACTGTGTGTCATGGCAAGATGATATGAGCAGAAGGAGAGTGGTTATAGCCACTCAACAAAAGGAATCTTTCACCGTTCTGAGGTGCGATATTGATGTGAGCTGTTCACAACTCTCACATCAGCAGCACAGATATGACGATATCTTATGACTTAAAAAGGTATCTCAACTCTTCATCTTGCTCTCTGCGAATTCATCTTTCCCCTTAGTGAGGGGCAGGAAGGCGGGAATGCAAGGAAGGCACAAGGGAGAAGGCGCATAAAAAAAGACCAGAGGAAGTTCAGCATCCTGTGTTAAATCGCGTCTGTTTCCTAATGAAACCTGCTCTCCATTGTCAAACCAAAGTCATCTCCCTCCGGTCACCACAACCTCCAGCAGACGGCATCTTGGCATTGCAAAAAGGAGACCGAATTTAAATGGCTGACAAACTGGAGTATTATATTTAAAACAAGTTGCACAGAGGAAACATTAAAGTTACTTCTAACATAACAACAACAACTGGCATTTGCTTGCCGTTTTGTTAGAGGTGCCTATGAACACAAAGCTGAAATGAGTGCGGGAGGACGACATTCGCCGAATCACGTGCGATGCGAATATGTACGTCATCGCTAATACAAAACTCACATTTTCTCTGACATGCAGGGAAAGTTCTCTGCGGCCCCTCCACTGGAAACAACCACATGAACCACCAGCGTCACACAGGACCAATTCGTTTTGCTCAAGTTCTATTTATGGAACATTTACCAGTCAGCGTACATGAACCTGGGGTCGGAAACAATGAAAAAAGTGAACAATGTGTCCTTTTATGTTTTCTATTGATTATCAAGCATTGCTACGTGGCTGGAGGAGTGGATGGCTGCCAAAAAGAAAATAAAAACAATATTTTCCACAAAATATATTTAGGTGAAGAGGGAGGAAATGAAAGGGGAAAGAGGGAGGGTTGACAGAGAGAGAGAGAGAGAGAGAGAGGGGGGAGGTGGGATAAGCAGGCAGCAGAGAATCCAGCAATGACGACAGCGACCAGAGAACAGCATGCCAAACCCTGGAAGTCATTTCCTGCTCCATCGAAGACTTTTATGGAATTCTAGCAGCGTGGCTCACGTCACAACGAGGGGAAGAGACGGAGAGAAAGCTCAGCATGCCCCTCCTTTCCTTCCCATTTTTTTCTCTGTCCAGTTCCTCTATCCTCAGCTTTCTTTGCACCAACTAAAACGTGTTATTCATATCTGTAGGTTTGACAGACTTTAGAGGCTGAGGCTTGACTCTGGTAGCAGTAAAACAGTTGGCCTTTCCACCTTTAGCATGTGCAAAATAGCAATGCATTTGCGCGAAACACTGATAGCTTTAACACTTGGGCACAGTTTCCCAGACCTACAAGCTATGTAACTTGGGACCAATCCCTTTAAAAATCGAATAAATCTCCCGTCGGCTAATGTTGTTTGTGCAATATTTGCTTTCCCGGCTAAATGGCACAATATTAGCTTTTAGAGAGCACTTTTGGAAAATGTCAACAAAGTCAGAGAAAGCAGCAATGACAGTAAACAACGGAAGGATGAAAGGATTACAGGAGCGGAGGGGGGGGCAGGAGGGTGGCCAATCAGCTGGCTTTACATACTGCTCTCCTGCAGGGTTGCAGGGGAAATGGAAGCAGCGTTTGCTACTGTGATCAATAGCTAAGTGCCTTCCTGGCATTTGTCTATTTAATCCATTATCGAAGCCGTCCATTTAAGCCGGAAATGTGGACGAGAGACCTGCGGCTCACAGGAAGAGCCGCATGATGGAGGGAGGACACGTGTGGACGAGACACACCCACCGACACAAGCACACAAGGAACGCCGGCCATCGTACAGGAGGCAGCCGTCGTGTCACTCAAACGCATTCTGCTTCTGAAAGCTACCGCACACAGCTACAAACGTTTACTGCAAAAACATTTCAAAAAACAGCATACAGCTACAAATGTTTACGATGAAGAAAAAAAAAAAAAAAAAAGACCACAGTGCCGTCAGCCTCCTGGAAAGCAATTACGGAATCACAAGAGGTCCTTCATTTTGGAGCACAAGAGACGGAGACTGAAAGAGAGGGGGAAGGAAAGGGAGAGATTTTTCACTGCACCGGGATGTCCTTTCAATGTGAGACGGTCGCACTGTCTGCCAAAACTCTGTGGCATCTACGTGTCCCTTCTCACGGCACCATGCACATGTACATTTGCACATGTACAGTGTCTATGTATAACCACCACATCCAAGCTATCAGCAAATCCAACAGGGGGTAATGTGACAGCACTCAGGGAGGTGTTCAGCGGGGACAGTGTGGCATGTGGCGCCAATGAGAACCGGGGAGATTAGAGACCGTCACAGGCAAAAGAAAGACCAGGAAGATTTTCCACACAGAAGGGTGTCAACATGAGAACAGTTGGCTTACCATTTTCTTTAAACTTGTAATGTAACTCATTAACTGGCACTGGTTGATCCACTGAACCCAGATTGTACACCAACACATTAGCGTGGAGATCTCCGTTGAAAAACTTGTGTTTAAGATGTCATTTCATTGGACATATTTTAATCATGAGCTTGGTCGAACCTGCCCCACCTGAGCATTTCAGGACTATCAAAAGCATATATACTGAACAAAATGTATACAAAAAATATTCGTTACATGTACAGTCTCCTGTGGTGTGTGTCCATGTGGAAAGCTGTAGGCGGGTTAATGATTACAATGCAGAACCTGTAGCAGCGAGGGTAAGAGGGAGATGACAGTCAAATGAAATGTCCCCACACTCACTTTGTAAAACCAGTCAAGGGGCACAAACATGCTCTCAAACACTCAGAGCAGTTTAATGTCACTGCAAGAGTTCTGCTTCTAGGTGAGGGTGCATTACCTTTAAGCATGGTTCAGTAAGCTAATTTAACAGCAGTAATGGCGGCAGTGGTATGATAATGCAAAGGGGATTTAATGCGTTTAAGGATAGTAACCAAGGCTGGTATTACAGCACTTAAAAAAAAAAAAAAAAAAGATTATTCCACAAACAACCATGCACACCCATGTCCTGTTATTTTATTTCAGTGTAACAACAACCAACCAACAAATCAAAACTATCACTATCTGCGGGCGTCAAGACCTCAAGCAGATAAAAAAGGACAAGTCATCAGCAAAATAGCTACATCCTTAAGAGAAGGAAAACAGACATTTGGAATGGTGGAAACAACAGTCAACTCCCATCACAAGTTAATGATAGTTGCATGTCCAATACTACGTAATAATCAACTGCAATACGACTGATACAATTTCAAACACATGCGGCCCATTTTGATTTCTATAACAGTAAGAATCCACCACAAAGATACTACACGGTTACTACCTCACTTTATCGCCCCAAATGTGCCTCACGCTGCACAGCGGAGAAGGTGTCACATCAAGAAAAGTCATACCCTTCAACCGGAGCTTAACAAAAAGCGGAAACACAATTTAAACAATTGATAAGACCAGGTCTTGAGTTGAGCTGGGGTGGGAGGCCCAATGAATTCATGACGTCCCACTCCCGGCAGCAACGCCGCACTTGCCTGGCATAGATGCTGCACAGCGCAGACGACCACAGAGAACAAAGACCTCAATTATGTGGAGCTCTAACAAGAGAGCTAAAAACGGGACCGAGGGCAGGGAATAAAAACCTTGGGAGCGATGCAGGAATGCCGAGCATGTAAGCGCCGCCGACACACAACACACTGTCACTCCCGCCACAGAACCCTCTCCAGCCTCCATGAAACAGGGCAGTGTTCAAGTGGCTGGAACAGAGGACTCTTATGCTTACTTGCACCCAAACTTGTCAAGTGCAGTCACAGAACAGTGCATGATACAGTGGGAGGGGGGGAAGCCGTGTATGGTCTCTTTATACCTTGGGTTACTGACCCCTTCACACTGCAGGGTAACAAAAAGGAATATCAACGCCTGGAAGGCAAGTCCACAAACCTGAAAGAGATGTTTGAGCTGGTGTGACGCAACAACAAAAAAAAAAAAGGTCAAGGAACGACACATTTTCATACTCATTAAGTAGTCAGCACATTTAGATAATAAAAAAAATGTAGCTTGTTCCCAAACTCTGATTTCATACATATTCTCAGTGTTTCTGACAGAAAGCATACGTTTCAGTTCCCAGTCGGGAGAATGTCTGTTCTTAACTTTGGCCAGTATTCAGAAACTGTTTGGACGTTTGCATACAAGAGTGGCGTTTACTTAGTGGAATCTCACTTCCCGGAATGGTAGCAACTTTAAAAAAGTATTTATTTCCCAACAAATATGAACAGGTAACACAAGTCTGTGTTGTTTTACAATACAATTGACACGCACAAGAATTCTGCTTCGGCAGGATGGTGTGGGGTCAAAGGAAATGGCTTTCATTTCTGCCAAACACATCCACTCCAAATGGAGTTCATCTTATATCTGCAGACTCACAGTGGATTGTCATTTCTATCATGTCTCAAAATGACCAATTAAAAAAGCCACAATGAAGTGCGCTGGCCCATGCATGACAGCGGCTCGGGTGCGTACCTAGTTTCTCCACGAGTTTGAGCATGACTCCGCCGATGTGGATTTCCCCAGTGACCCTCAGCGACACGTCCCTGTGGAGGTCAGTGACATGCATCTTCAGTTCCCACGTCCCGTCGGCATAGCAGCCATCGGGCATCCGGATCCCGTCCAGCGCCATCCTGCCAAACAGACCCAGAGTCAAGAAAGGGAAAAGGCTCCAGCTGATGTTCTGTCACACTGGAGTGAAAAGAAACCCTTTGACCCTCTGGAAAAGGAGAAATGTGGTGCAAAGCCCATGCATGCGAGGTCTGGAGAACAAACTGTACCCTGTTAGATCTTTTCAAAACAGGCACTAGGAGGGGTGTACATTTCCTTGACTAACTTGATGTCCTTGACTACTGTTCTAGAGCACAGTACATTACATGAATATTTTCAATTTCATTTTTAAACATATGCTTCTACTTCGGGGAAACTATACATTTATACTTTATAATTGCTGGTTACTTAAATTCACATTCACATGGACCAACAAACCGATGGTATAACAGGGAATTTGATTGGGCACCACATAAACATGCTTATGCCATTAAAATAGTGCTTATACATCAATACCTTCCAACACTATGACAGGGCCTACAGGTGGACAATATGACAAGCATCAGAGATTTTGCCATACTATTATGCTATTCTGTGGTAGCTATCCTTTAAAAAAAAAAAAAAAAAAAAAGGGGCACTTCAATGACCAGTCATGACCAGTCATGGGTGGTATTACTCAGCTTGTAACAACAGTTGTATAATGTCTTCTGTTGCTTTGGAAGAGTTTTCCAAAGTCTGAAAAAGTAACCCTGATGGTGTCATAGTGATGCCATCAGGGTTGCTGTATTGCAGCTTGAACTGGGACTACAGATTTACAATAGAAAGCCTGCATTACACACCGGAGGTGTAGGAATGAGCAGCCTGGGCAGTTTCTCAAATTGTCAGGCATTCAGTACACCGGATTTGACAGAAACAGACATTTCTAGCTCATTATTGATCCATTAAAAGTTTTTCAGTTGATTTTCCATTGCTATAATGATATGCATCAATATCAAAAGGGAAAAAAGTACATATACCATGATAGAGGATTTAATTGATATTGCCCACTCCTAACGGTTCATCCTTACTTGTGAGGAGTTTTACTTTTTGGACTTCGCATTTTAAATGTATTTTGCTGCTGATTCAGTGCAATTTTCAATGCAGAACTTATGCTATTTTTCCATTCTGGCACATACTTTTATTTAAGTAAAGCTAGTAAAGTAAGATATACTTCTTTCAACATTAGGACACTGTTGTGGCAACACTACAGTTGCAACAGATGAGGCGATTTAGCTCATTAGCTCAACATTTGAACCTCAAGGATGACCGTGAAAGGGGGGTAAATCTGCTATTTGCTCATCACCGTGGCTCTTCTCGTGCTCCTGGGAATAAGACGCGCCCTGTTGTGTTAAATCGCTGCCACAAAAAAAAAAAAAAAACAGATAAGAAAAAAGTTCGGATTACATATCAGCCTAATCTGTCATTCTCTGATCTGAGGTCGTCCAGCAGAGAGAGCGGCCCGGCGATCAAAACACTCTCAGTCTAATCAATAAACGCGACAGAACAAAGGCTACAGGCCTACAAGTTCAACAAGGACCTCCGGGCAGCTGTTATCTCCTCAAACGTGCCCGTTCACCTGTTCGAAATAACGGTAAAGCCACTCTTACAAATAGACAGAAGGGATAATTATGTAACGGAGTCCGCGGGCTTCACCAGCTCCCCCGGCTGCGTGCACACTCGCTCAGTCGGTCGTTGAAGGAGTTAAGTTCACTTCAAAGTGTGTCTAAAAGCTAACAAACCGCTACAAATTAGCTACAAAAGGTTGTTGAACCGAAGAGTGGGTTAAATATAGAAGAAGCGGTAAAAAAAATAAAATAATAAAAGCACAAAAAAAACATATGTCAGAGCGGCGAACGAGCAAAGCTTTGAGGACGAACATTTAAATCTGTATACTCACCTTCACAAAGACGGGGGGGAAACACTAAAAGAGTCGACTACACGGTACAGAACAAGTCCCCCTTCTTTAAATCATGTATGAAGTCTTTTTTTAGGTGATAAAAACGGAAGGAAATCCCCGAAGAACTCGCTCGAGAAGTGAAGTATCCCAAACGGTTCTCCTGCAGGCTTCGGCTTAATGGAGTCCAGCCGTCCCTCTTTCTCCCTCCCTCCCTTTCCAGCAGCAGATAACGTCACTGCTCCAACCCCACTTTTCCTTTCGTACTGGGAGCTTTCCTGGTCGCCTACTGGTCCCCGCCGTCCCCTCGCGCACAGAGACGCACTCGGGGTGTGCGAGTGTGAATTGTGGGTTCAATCTCCCGTTTTGACCATTTATGTTCATAAGAGGGCCACTTTGGAGAAATACGATTTGGTCTGATATTTAGCTTCAACACGTTTTAAAACTGTCGAGAATAATTAATTTAGGTGGTATTTAGGTGATTCATTTTTTTATGTTTCTAACTACTTGCTGAGTTTAAACTACAGAAATAGAAAAAAAAAATGTTAATTTGATCTATTATCAAATTTTATTCTGGAGCTTAACTAGTACATGCATGGGTTGGCGAGTAATAAACACTACAATATTTAACTTTTAATATATAATAATGACATAATTTGAAGAACTGATCACTTAAGATCAGGTATTCATGTGATTTTATTTTTTTTGTTTTAGTTTTTTACTACTTAAGTTTAAACTACAGAAATCCATAATGTTTCATAATTTCATGTAATATCAAGTCGTATTTTGGTGCTTAACTAGTACGCACAGTTGCTGACAAGTAATACAAACTACAGTATTTACCTCTTGAATAATTGTTCCCTCGAGACAAGAAAAAGATTCAGACAATGTCATTTTTTGCTCAGTAAAACATTATAAAATAATTAAGTAAAAATAATCTTAGCAATGCAATATGTATATATGAACAGAAAAAAGGCAGGCTTGCGTTTGCATGCGTTTTATTACAGATTCTGTCAACTGCAACGCTGCACAGTACAAAATCCAACGCTTCGTGGCAGGGATATGGACATGCAGTTAAGGTCTCAAGATGCCTTTTATGGCAATAGTGCTGCTGAGCCTTGCAGCAGCATCCAGGGACCTCTGGGTCTTTTGCCCCCAGGAGTAAGAGCACAACATAACAACGCATTTTGGTTTTGTAACTGAACAGTGTCTCCCAAATCTCCCTTTAAGCATTTCTCCAGTTTTTCCATTCAGTGTGGACTAACGCCTTTAGACTAAAAGCCCCTGTGGAAGACTGCGAAGTGCAGAAAGTAGCCAAGGTATACAGATATCCACTTTCATTCATGACACATCACGTATATTCAAGGGGCATTTTATTGTAATGTTGTAGCAGGTCCATGTGGAGGTATGTCAAACAATTTCACATACTCCTCAGGATTTTAAACAAAGATCCATTATTTTTATTATTTTATCAAATATAAAATTAAAATAAATCAAATCTGGAGCTAAAATATGCACAGCTGCAGACAAGTAATAAAAAGTGCAGTATTTATCTGTCATATACTGCAATGGAATAAAAATATAACTTCTCACAAAATGGAGAGATGGAAAGTTCCCAAATTGTACTTAAGTACAGCAAATTATTAAATCAATATACTTGCTTGACCTAATTTCACATATGAAATTCACATTTTCACTCTTTCCTGCATGTACAAACACAAGGTCAGTCATTAGACTGTAACATATACACATTAAATTACAGAAACTCAATGTTAACTTTGATTTGCTAATAGACTTTGGACATCTAAAACCATCTGCAGCCCTGTAACTATGAGAAAATAACCTTGTGCAAGTCATAAACCTCAAGTGTTTAATGTTTTCCTTTGTCTTTGCACCAAATTCTAAATTGCAAAGGGACGTCGTCATCAGTATCTGTGAAGACAGCATGCAATGGGGATCACTGTAAAAACAGGCAACAGCATGACATCAGTTCTTCCTCGGCCAAATGAAAGACACTTATGATGATGATGATATCGTCTGCAGGTTGTAGCTCTTGAATAATGGCATTTAATACCTGCATTCAATCAAATGATGACATGAATGACAGGTTGGGGGGGGGGGGAAGAATAGGATATGAGAAAGACCGCTGTCTCCTTTTGTTTCCAAAGCAGCAGCACGATGCACACTCCAACACACACTCTCCGAGTGGTCTGCAGTAAAAGACCCATGAATCATCAGCGTTTCTGGCTCAGTCTCCCGGTGAACTCGCTCAGCTCCAATCCTCCAGCTCAGGAATCTGGGCCTTCAGACTGCAGTCGGCATCAAAGCGATTTATAAACTCTCCCTGCAGCTCTGACCCCCTCGTGTCAGTGTCTGGCACTCGACCTGTTGCCTTTTATAGGCTGTGTTTTAATTGCAGAGTAAACATTTGAGTCAGTCGGATGCAGAGCAGGAGAGTCAGATAGGGAGCTGGCTTGGCTGCTGCTGATGTGGATGAGGAGGAGGGTGGAAGGGGGTGAGGAGGTGATGGGGGGAAAGGAGGCAGAGAGGTGGAGGATGTGAGGGGGTGCCTTCAAGAGCTTTACACTGTCTGCATAAATCATCTTACGCCAATTTAACATCATATTTTACACAATTATACATATTAACATTAACTGTCAAAACAGCACAATTAGTTAAGGGCAATAAATGGAAACTGAAATGGAGAAAGGGCACTGGACCACAGATGGTCAATGGGGGAGGTCTTTGTTACCTATAGATGACTGACCTCTTCTGGCCAAACACAGAACAGCAGGGCCAAATGCATTATTTATGAGAGTCACCTCTGTTCTAACTGGTCCCATCTGTGAGCCTTGCCTCTGCAGATGTTGCTAAACTCTATCAAAGCGCTGGTAACTCATGTGGAAGCAATGGCTGCTTGTGGATAACAATGTGGCCCATTCATGATCTATAAGTCAGCTTTGTTACTCACATCAGGGGGTGCCTTGGAAAGAATCTGATCTGACTTTCAGACGAACAAATGGCTCTTTTGTCCTCCAAAATCAAGTCTGGAAATGAGCAATGGGACCATCTTTCTCTGAAGATGTCAACCTTCTCCTCCTACGTCACAGCATGAACAGAGTCCAAATTCAATATTTTTCCTCTGGCATTATCTGTGGGATTTGACACATTAAGTAGTACTCATTGTATCAAAAAAAAAGAAATGCTTTAATAAAAGGAAGAAAAAAAAATACAGTGCTTTGGATGGCAGTTAGAATCCATTACAGGCATGGGTTATTGCACAGCTCTATAGATAAACAAAAATGCTTTGCCAGACATCAATTCAAAGTTAGAGCAACAGTGGTAACTGACACGAATGTAACAATAATCATTCAATTCACCCACAATTTTAATGCTTAATCTCTTTTTCACTCGTTGACTGATTACATATGGCTGAAGGCCCTTCCTTATTAACCTCGGAACATTTCAAAGACTGAAAACACACCTGTGCGCGTAATTCTTTTACTTAATAATGGCTTCAAACTGGTGTCAACAACAGTGACGAATCTACAAAACATGTTACAGTAGACATTTCCCTGATGTTTATGGTGCCTTTAACGAGAAAAATATATTGTCATTCAAAATGCTGTGCATTAAATGCTCATATAGTCAAAAGTACAATTTATCTTGAGAAAGTTTTCTGTAATGCTCGCCAGTTTAGAGTCTAGTTTTGTTTGTTTGCTTTCTAGCAAGCAGAGTGAATGTAGTGGAAAATCTGTGCTTGAATCAAGAATTGCTAAAAATGGAAAATGTACAAATTTCACGTACATTTTTGGAAACACACAGCCAAATCACAAACAATGGCAGGAACATTGATGTTCTTGTTACATAGGTCTGTCCACACTCCTACAATACATATTTGCTGTGCCTGAACTCACACAGTATGACTTAAAGATACAGAGGCAACAGTGGAAGTGTCCTTGTATTTTGCATTACATGTCTAAAATCTCCAAAGTAGCCTGCCGTCCAAGAAACGTGTAAAAGCTGCTCTCTGTATCTATTGCTGCAACGTACAACATGCTCAGCTAAACGGGCTGCTGTGGACAATTTCTGTGCAGGTCACAGCTGGTGAACGGGCAACATCCACCAGATCAAATATTATTCTCTCCCTTATTTGTCTCCGCTTCCACACTACTTCTCGGTCACCTATGTGGTCATCTGAAAGGCAGCCTGGTTTCAGTCCGTAGGCCTTTGCATAAATAATACAGGCATTAAAAACCAATAAGTGGATTCCATTCTGTGGTGAACCCGTCAACAAACAGCCCTTGATTGTGTGGAACAGTAAAGCAGCAGCTTGCACCACAGCAAATTAAAACAAGCTCTTTGATAACTACGATTTTACAACAAGTAGGACACAAAGAAAGTTTGACACTGACAATAATCAAGTCTGTCACATGTAACTAACCCCAAAAACATAGATCTGAGGGTGATTCCATTTCTTCATCCATTGTAATCGTCTCCTAAATCATTTTATTTTAAATCCATAAACAATCATGAGTGGTTTAAAAGAACACAAAGCAGTTTCTTAGATGTGTGTTGGCACTCTCTGCAATGTTCTTTTGTTCCAACACCCATTAACTATTAATATGACATCATGCACAGTGAGCAGGTTTTCTAACTTCTGCATAATCATTAGTGTTTTTTTTTTTTTTTAAAGGACCACATTTGACAGACATGTGATCCGTTGTTACTGGAGTAATAGTTTTTTAAAATAACTGCTCTGACAGACCTACGGCAAGAGTCAAGATACGCAGCGTGATTTGCCGTCTCCAGTTGTTTTCTTTCTTTTTAGAGTATATCTGCCAGTAGTGCCAGTTAGGCAATGGCATTAATGTGGCTGGAAAATACTTTAAGACTAAAGAAACCCTTCTTTCACACAAATAAAAAGACAATGGCATATCCATCGCTCCAAAGGGGAAAGTGTGAATTGGTCATAAAAAATAAAAAAAGGCAAATGAGATCCAATTAACTTTTGCTTACATTATCACAAAAGCCTCCAAATAAAAAAGGAGCTGCTTTTACCCTATGCCAATCACTTTTTCATAGTCTGAATAAGACTTAGCATTTTTATAGCCAAGCAGCTAATAAGCTAAACACGGAAATGTAATTTGGCCGCAAGTTTAAATCCCATTCCCCGACCCCAGGATCCAGGTTTTTATCCACAAGAGCCTGGAAATCGCTAGGAAAAATATTTCTTATGTTTTAAGAAAAAAGAAACATCTAGTACCACTGATTTCATCTGGATATCAATATAAAGATTTAACAGAAAAAATGTTCTCTCTGTAACGCATCCTCAATATAGAAGCATGGAAATTCAGTTTGAGTTACTGTGATTATTTTGAGTGAAGACCTCTTGGATTGTAAATGACATCATCAAAAGATTTTTTAGACATAAACTGGGTGTAAGAAATGAACTGTGCGTGTCCAGCCCTTGTTCAAGAGCGTAGATATGCATGCCATGATGCAAGCCTCATGTGGTTGTAAACCCCTCAACATAAATGTCACACGGAAACTAAAGAGATCCTGTAGGACGTTCAGCTGTAACAGTGCGTTTGTAGGAGACATTTGTACTGTTAAGTTGTGGAAAACTTAACACACACAAAAGGAAATTCAGTTTCAGTTTCGTGTTTTGATTTGGTGCATAACTATTTTAAGAGTCAACTAAAGTTAAAAGGAGGCGGACATAAATAAAAATAGAAATAATAGATTAAAAACAAACTGAAAATAGATTGTTTGTTATATCTTTCCTCATACTTCCAAAACATTATTTAAAGGGGTTATGCCCTAAGTTGTTTTTCGGAAAAACTAAACAGAAATATTCTGCATGAATAATATTATTTGGCTAATTTTGAAAGGCATTTGGACATGTTTGAGATGAAGTAGTTAAAGGTTTTTTTTTTAAAACATAAAACAACTATTTTTTGACAATTATATTTCTCTCTCCATGTAAAAACAAAAACAAAAAAAAGTGAAAAAGCACAGACACAGAACTCAAAGCCTCGGTGACTGAGGGTCAGGCAAGTGTGTCACAAGGCTGCAGAATGAGTCTGTGGGAGAGAGGCTGAATTGAAGTATTGATTTCCAGTAAATGTATGGTCACTTTATCAACAGGCTGCAGCTGTTTAAGGTTGAAAACGTGGGAATGAAGTTAGAACTCTTCTGGGTGCAAAAAACTCCAATGCATCAAACTCATTAGTCTCATATTCTACATATGTGTAGTGTGTGGTCATACTGGCAAAGGGTGCACCTCCTTAGGGGTTCCTAGTCCAACACTGTCACCCTTAGGGTGCGCAATTGTATGAGACAAAAAAATGCACGTCTTGGAATGAAGTCTGTCTGTAATGATTCCCAAGTGTTAAGAGACCTGGGCCACGGAGAGATAAAGGTGGGGGGAAAAAAGGAATTTGATCAGTTTGTGTACATGAAAAAATAAATGAATAAAGTTGATTTTTCCGGTCTTGTCGAGAAGATGACACACCCCCTTCAGGGTTACAAGACACCATTCAAGTGTGTATGTGCTGTAACACATGTGCTGCCTCAGTCTGGGTCCGGAGTATCTTCTGCTGGGTCAGAGGGCGTCGTCTTCTGCTTGTATATGAAGGTCAAAAGGAAGAGTGCTATGTCGTGTGAGCACCAGTAGCCTGTGTGGGAGGTCACTGCTGACCAATAGCGACTCTCCACCATACCCTCCCGGAGCTCGAAGTCCATGCGCCGCTCCAGCTCCACTGTAAGACAGAGGCAGAGACATTATACCACCCTCCCCGAAGCCACCAACAAATGTGAAACTTTCTCTGTGAATGTTTGAGTGTTGGACAGGTCAAGTGAACTAACATGATGTGTCAGCAGTGGGTGAGGTGGGCCGAATCATGGTGGAGAGGCCGTACGCTGACTGGCTTTCTGTCCTCTTCTGCTCCTCTTCCTCAGTGTTTGTCCCTCCCTCAAGTCCTAAAGACACCGAGGGCTGGCTGTTGGAGCGGGAGAAACGTGAGAAGAGGATGCCTCCGATGCCCTTGCCTATGCTCGCCGCCCCTGCATTTAGTGTGGAAGGGAGAGAGAGGGGCAAAAAAAGACGAGATTCAAAGCCTATTCTCCATCTGTCCACAAGAAGGCGCTGTTGATGTACTGCTGCAGTCAAAGAGAGCATCTCACATTACTTCAAATATTGAACTGCACTGAAGAGAATTGATTTTACCTGTGGAATAACAACCGTCTCCAGAGTGAAATTTAATTCGCTCAGCTCTCTCTCTTGGCTTCCTATTGCTGTCAGAACTCACATTATTTCCCTATGCCAGTTTTAATATAGAGAATATTAACTCCTTCCTTCTCCACCCAGACACTTTTCACTACAGTAGCTATAGTACTATCCTCACAAATTTCCAAGTAGTTAAATATGACCCTTTCTGGTTTTATTCAATGATTTTACAACTCTTCTGGACCGTTAATCTTATACAGAAAACAGTCAGGCACTGTATTCGTCACCATGAGATAGCTTTAAAATCTTTAAAAAAAACGTAATAGATTGTTCTAGTCATGTACACCATCATTGAAAGTGATGCTACTGTCTTACCCAGTATGCTGGCCTTGCCCAGATTGGTGATGGACTCTCCGTAGTGCCTGCGGGCGAGGACAGGAGAGGTGCTAGGGCTGGGGATGCTCTCAGTGTCAGATGCCGGGTCTTTGACTGGGTTTAGGAAGGTAGGCCGGACCTCCTCGTAGGATGTGGGGTTAGTGGCGCTACACCTGGCAGAGAAAATAAACCCCACATTTTCAGGACACGCATACTCTGAATGCATTCCGTGTGAGTACAAGGGAGTGTTACAAGATGTAAGATTCAAGTTCTCACCAGTGTATCTGAACAGGTGCGATATTGCTGTAATGTTTGAGGATGAGGGGCTCCAGTCTGTAGGCCTGAACAGAGCAATAAAAGTCCAGTTAGCTTAAAGTAAAGAAAAACGACATAACCATTTCAAGTCGTCAAATATGTACAGTGTTTTAATGTAAACATCTGACCGAGTACGTTTGGTTTATATTAGCAGAGCACAGAGGAAAATGGCAAATTCATTTATAACACAAATAGATAAAGGGTGTGAAAATAAATCACACCCTAAATGTGTGTGGGCTAAATCGGAAGTCTTGACTTTCTGTCATAACCCTGAGTGAGAGAGAGATCTGTATGGGCTGAGGTAATCAAAGCAGACTGACCACAGGGTCTGTTGGGTGGAAGACGTTGAAGAGCCTGCTGCAGATGGAGGTGGGCAGAATGTGGTCCTGGTGGCCGCTGGTACCAGGGCGGATCCCTCTCAGGGCCAAGAATACCGCCAGAGGAGAACCCATGCAGAAGAAGTTTTCCACCTGACAGACAAAAGGTGCAAAGATTATAGAAATGTCCTAAAAGGGAGTCTTTGGTATTGACACAGATGCACTCAAAGGTGCCACAAATAATTACATTATGATGATAAATATTCACTTAAGGGAGTCAAAACTTAAGTCATGGCATTTGGTGGTGTGCCGATTTAAGTTGTTTACTCTTTTTACCAAATGCCTGCAACAGAAACGCTGAAATCACTCCTATTTATCGATTTAGAGTAATGTCATAGTGTAACGGTACACGTACAGAATGTTCACGTAATGAAGCATCTTACCTTAAATTTGAGGGCTGGGGGTGCTGAGGGTTTAGATGCCTCCAGTGTGAGGAGTTGACTTTCCAGCTCTTGTAACCTGTTAGAAGCAGAAAGGGATTCAGTGTTAATAAAGTAGAAAATCTCTGAAACCATAGCTTGAAAATCTGTTCAAATACGCTCCTTTTTGAATGCTCTTCTGCATTATTATAACATCAAGCTACCTACACAAGCATAGTGATTCCCCCGCCCTCTACAGAAGACCTTTCTCCTTAAGCCAGTCATCAAACAATCTCAGTACCACTCAGATCAACAACCTTTTTTTTTCCCCCCAGCGGCTTCCTGTTTCACTAAAGTAATGGTGCACACACTAAATGATGCTGCACACGCAGGGCTGGGACGCGTGGTGCAGAGGAGATGTATTAAAAGCCTCTTCCCTTCCATTTGATCATGAGGCACCACAATACCCTGCTGCCTCACACAAACAAACACCATGAGTACGAGAGGACCACCTCACAGCACACACTGTATGATGTGTGCGAAAATAAAGATAGATGCTAGGTTTGATATTTAATTTGAGGGAGAAAGCGGTATGAACTGCTTGTGTTGTTTTTTTATATTGAGAGAGCTGGAGCTAAATTAGAAAAATAAAAAACCTCCAGCTGATTCATTTGTATTCTGCTGCTAAGCGTATTTACTTCTATCTGAAATTATTATTAAAACATGCAGGGCCATTTCTAGCTTTTTGGGGACCTTATGCAAAATGTTGTTTGGGGGTCCCTATTTTGTGAAATATATATATTCTAAAAAAAATTCACTGAAAGCACGAGGTCACTTGGCCACTAGGAGAGACCTGTCATTTAACCCTTGTGCTACCTTGCTGGGTCATATTGACCCAGTGGCCCATTGTCTTGACCCAGTGTCTTCTCCACAGGGTAGCACAAGGGTTAAAAAAAAAGAGGCTAAAATGGCAGCTTGGGGACTCCCCGGTGGCTTGGGGGGCCTTATGCAACTGCATAGTCCTGAAAACACGTACTGTATATTTCAGAAGTTATATCTCAAGCCTCCCTGACATCTCTTGAGGATCCTTACAGCTAGACATGCCGTCCCAAGCCAGAAATTGCTGAAGATCTACATTAGGAAGCCCTACCTATTCCTTGTGACCCGTAGCTGCTCTAAAATGTGCCTCTCCTCGTAGGACATCCAGCGCAAGTCCAGCTCCTCTTCCACGGCGCGATGCTCCTGCTGACAGAAGCGCACAGGATCCCATCCGGTCATGATGTCATAGGTGATGACGCAGCCGAGGGAGTGGGACACGATGGACACCTTTCCTCCCCTCTCCTCAAACTCAGGATTGCGGGAGCAGAAAAGTGTGTAGAGTCTGTTCAGCTCCTGCGTTAGGCCCTTGGTGATCTGGAGAGACAGGAAAAGTTTAAAAGAGAAATTTTCGCTTCGCAGAGAACTCTCATTTCGGGTTTCTGGAGGTGTGTGACTCACCTCATCCCGGTAAAGGGGGCTGTTGTAGTACATGATGTCCATGGCACTGCTGTTGAGTAGATCTCTCAGTCCTCTCACTTTGTCTGGTGTTATTGAGTCTACCGTATCTACAGAATCAAAGCATGAATATCACAGTGTAAAAACTGAGATTTAATGCCACATGATGGTGCCTGTATTCATACAATCAGTATTCGATCCGATATAACAGCTCAGCTGTAAATTCTACCTTTGGGAAGAGGTGTTTCTAATGTTTTGCACACCCGATTTACAAACAAGGGGAGAAAAATATTACAAAGTTCAAGACCACTGCAAAGTACAACCTTAAATGGATACATGTCTATCAGTGTCAATCAAAACTGAACATTATTATCTTTGTAAAGGCAGAATTTATGGCTGAGCTGTTGTATTGGATTGCACAGGTGTACCTAACTCACTGGCCACAGAGTATATATAGAGTAAATACAACTTTTTTTATTTACTCTGTTCTCATGTAATCCAATTTCACTATCTTCCTTCCTAAATCTTGTGATCTCTGCACAGTGACCATGGTTAGGACAGGCCATGAAGTTACTGTTACCTGCTGTCCACACTTTTATTGTCCTGTAAGGGATGACTCCGACTATACTTCCTTAGCTTTTTACATTAGGACAGGAAAGACTGCTCACATGAGAACAGCTTAGAAACATCCACCGTATACAGAGTTAACGAAAATGCAACAACACGCACTTCGACTGCTCACGCTTGAAGCACAAACCAAACAGACTAACCTCCATCCAGCGCAAGTTTGGAGCGCCACTCGACAGGCAGGAACTCCACATGCTCGTCATTGTGCTCTGAAAAGTGCTTCTCCTCCATCTTCCTTACACCCTCCCTCAGCCTGAATAGGAGCATAACAATAAAGACCATACAGTATAAGAGGACAACATTGCACAGTTTAGAGCGTATTTGGGTATATGCTTGCTGAAATGCCGAAACATTCACCTACAAAATGCTGATTTAGAAACATCATCGTCACATTGTCTGGGCAGCAGTGTATTATAATGACTGAGTGAATTCTGAGTGAACGAGTAACATCCTCTACGTATATCCGGCCCTGCTACAGGCTCACTAGGGAATCTGTGTTTGCACTCGTTCTCTTACAGACTTTAATGGCTGTCGGGCCGAGAAGAATGACGCTCGTTTTGCGGTTTACTGATGCAGCAGCTTCTCTAATGCAGCACACAAACACAATGGCTGCCATGCTACTAGTCCTTTATGGGGCAGCATTAGCTCGCAGGACACACTAAATACACAAAGAGAGAGGGTAGAAGGCAGAGTGTTGACATGGGTATATGGTGAGAGAAGCTTTTAGGTGACGGGCCTTTGAATGGGGAACCTAATGCAGGTTTTGGCAGGACTATCTGCAGGATAGTGTGTCTGCAGGGGAACTAAAACGCTCACAGGGTTGAGTGCTGCGTTACAGAGCTTTCTGTGCTGCACCCACAAGGACTCCTTAGCTTTTAGGTTGGCATTAATTGAGCAGTGAGCACTGACATAGTATAAAAATATTATAAAAAGACACTTTCTGTTTTTGTTTAAGAGCCTCTTGACAATTTCACTGCTGCTGATGTCGCCAAGAAAGGCACAGAGCTGAAATGAATTTAAGGTTCTTAATAAAAAAACAAAACAAGGAACTGGCTAGACACGTCAGGTTGATCTTTCCTCTTGGCTGAGGAAAACGTGTACGCTGTAATCAACAGGGAGCTGGGAGTGAGGCTTAAAGTGCTCTGCAGCTTGACTTGGTCTACTTCACCTGCTTAGCCAGCCTTAGCCGTGGGCAGTGGCCAGCCACAAACTTTGTGACACAGAGACACACATGGCTCTGGTCCATATGTTCTGTAATGTTCATGGTCCATGGCCAATCAAGTAGTGCCACGTAGGGTTAGACACTGTAAGTCTTTACACAGAAACTGTGATCATTTGCGTGATTTCTCCTTGTAACTTCCCCACAAACTTCTACACAAACATCTACTATTGATTCATTTCCTCATTATAACATAAAGCCTTTGAAAGACAAAAAAAACCTTGACAGGCTGGTTATAGGATCAGCTAGCAGTGTCAGGCCACGGTGGCAGTTTGAGTTTTATTTGCCAAAGTTCCAGTATCCATCTCTGAAAGTTGTACCAGCATCCCAGTAAAACTGGAAGACATTTTATTTTGTTTGTGTTGCTCAAAGCATTCAAAAGTTTTATTTGGTACTCATGGAAGCATAGACTTGAACTGTGGATTGATGATATTAGTTTACCTAAGTTTTAACAAAGAGACAGCATGAGTCCGAGTTGTTTGGAAATAGATTTTTAAGCAACATTAGGCTGTAAGTAAGTGTTTTATGTTCCCCACAAATATTTCCCTTATGCTGTCTTGCACTGGTTCTGTATTTGCTCCTGCTGCAGAGCCTCGCTAAATGCAATGCATCAGGCAAATAGGATTCCTTCTTCCCTTGCGTTTTCTCAGGTTTTGGTGAATTGTGCTTTCTTGGCCACCGTACTGCAGGCAATTTAGCAGAGTACACAGTCTAAAGTGAGAGAACAGCTGGAGAACACAAAGAGAGTGAGAAAGATGGAGAGATGAGGGGAGGAGAGCAAAATACAAAGGCTGCAGGTGCAGCCTTATCTATAAAAATGCTTGGAATAACTTTCACTGTGTTGTAACTATGGGGTGGCTTTGGATGAACAAAGCAAAGGGAAAAACTGTGATTTTCCTGATTTAGTTAATGCAGTAATATGCCACTACTCAAATGCTTAAAGAACAGCTGTGAATCAGATTTCTTTTCTTTTCAATGTAAGCTTAGTCATGAGGCCTGGGGACACACAGGGAATGCTATAACACAGTTCATAGCAATTTAAAAGAAACAAGATAGTATCATGCGTATTGTGTCTGTTAGAGATACAAAGTAAAAAGAAAGGAGAAGTTAGCTATCTTTATAAAAGCCACAGAAGGAGAAGTGTGAAAGACAGACTGTGTCGGGAAAAGAACAGTTCATCACATCATCCAAGTGAGAAATCTTCCCTAATTTAGTCGAATATTTAGCGTGTGAATACATTTGAACCTGCCTTTACAAATTCTGATGGAACAAAAGTGAAAACATCTGTTGTCTTAATGACAAAAAAACAACATGAATTAGCAAATCCTCAATCTTCTATCTATCTTTTGAAAAACTCACATTCCAGTGTTTTTAATAATGCGTCCTTGGTCCATCTTCTGTCCAATCCCATGGACCACAAATACAATGTGTGTAGTCTGAGGGGGTCTGTCCTCAGGTGAGGCCTCCTCAACATAACCCCGATGGAGCCGTGTTCCACTGCTGGAAGCTGGAAGAGGAGAGGGGGCAGGGTCAGACTATTACTTATGTAGGTAGCCTTTACCTTGTACAGTAACAGAAGGGAAAAAATCTTTATAGTATTTTCTGTACGGGATTTCTAAATATGCCCATTCCCACTCTGTTCAGTGGAAGGCTATAAATATCTTAGTGATGGTGTTTAAGTAATGTGCTGTTCTGAGTCCAAAGAGCTCAGTAGGTGAGACACAAAGTCCCGCTGTGACTGTGGCCCAAGACTCAGCGGCACTTGTAATGTGCCTAGAGGGTTGAGTGTGTGTCCTTATTTAGAATCTATAGTCCAGTCATGTGCTGTGCGGCAAGGTCAATGGAATTTGCTGCTGTCTGGATAGCACTAAGGAGATTTCCCCTCATTGAGCATTTGTTTGTCAAGGGAGATTGAGACAACCGGTGCCAACTTCTGCTCTAATAATCTGCGAACAGGAGATGAAAATGTACCGTAGAGCTGGGAGACTGTAGCTCAGATCAGAGTCATCCATACAGATCAAACATCGGACACAGGGTCAAACTGCAGCTGACGTCTTTTCAGTTACACTCTGCTCATTTGATCAAACCTAACCCCTGACGATAGCAGATGGTCGCTGTGTGTTTTTCTGGGCTAATCCAGTTAAGAGACTGAACTGGTTACAGCTGCGTTCAAACAACTGTTGAATAATAGCAAATGGCTGCACAGTGTGAATGCAGCTTCGAGTATATAATTTGTGCATAAGGTGTGCAGAAAAGTGGGAACAGGTGCGGACCTAATAAAACAGGGAAGCAATAAAGGTTTTAGCTGTGCTAGCACTAAGGATGGCTGAATCTCTGTCTGTTGTCAGGCAGTTCACCACTTTGGTCCAGCCTGAAATATCTCAACAACTACTGGATGGATTGGATGGCTACGAAATTTTGGACAGATTTGTTCATGGTGTCCACAAAATTAATACTAATGACTTTAGTGATTCCCTAACTTTTCCTCTAGTTTTGGTGAAATATTTAAAAGAAATGTGGTTCAATAAACTAATTCAGTACTGATAACACTGATGAAAAGTACAAACACGTACAGTATAATTAAGAAAGTGTTTTTCCACCAGATTATATGGAAAGATAATGACAGTGTGTACATTACAGACCTTTCGAGAAGCCCAGTTTCTGGGTGACGGTGCGCGCAATTTTGGAGGTGGTGGCATCACTGTAGAGGTATACCTCATCCACGCTGTGCCAATCCACATGGGTCCGACTCAGCTTCAGACTGTGGATGGCTGTAGGGGGTCGGTGAGAGAGGAATAAGTGAATGAATGGACAGAGGAAAGTGAAGAGAACAGATGGTGTGGAAAATTAGGCAAAGAAAAGTCAGGGAATCAGGGAATATGGTGAAGGAGAAAGGTTCACCGAAGGGTTGTGATTGCAAATTTCATGGTGAGAACAGAGGAAGAGAGATTGAAGACACAGTTAGAAATTTAGTTTTGAGTTTTTTTCCCCCCATCTTAGATGTAATACAAAAAGCTCAAGCCTAGGATCAATCTATTTACACAGCTCAATCAAATGCAGTCTGGAGCATTGATCTGCAGTTGGAAAGAAAAACACATCAAACCACACACCATGACCGCATATTTCAGCTCTTGCTTGTCTGTCCTGCTTGCGTATCATCAGACTGAAAACATTTTATGTGCCGATATATAAATTCACATTTTTGTCCTGTGTTTTTCTCCGTGTTGTTGCTTTGAAGTGTAACACAGTGACTAGAGCAAGTAAGAGCAGAGGTATGGCTTGCTACAGAAGCTAAGAGTGATAAATGAAACTGCTTGGCTTGAGAGAGTTATGTCTCTGCGGCATGTCCTTTAAATGTCCTGTGCAGTGGGGAAGACTTTGGTGTAGGTCCAACGCAATATCATGGCGCCTTGTACGGCTTCGAACCAATCTGGGGATTAAAACCCTTAGGAATGGGGTAAAGTACTTGGAGAAGAAAAAAGGTCCAGATGACCTTTTTGCTAGCTTGAAACTTCTAATAAGATAGTCCCACAAACAATACAAAATAAAATGCTAGAAGTTATTATTGTATTATTATGGACTTACTGAGTGTCTTTTGTACATACAGGAGTGGAAGTATAACCAGGGAATCACTTGTGTCATGTGTCAGATATGTGCATTCTTTCTTCGCACTCATCCTTCAATATTTGGACTTTAATTAGACATTCCTTGGTGATACATGGCCCAGGTCTGCAGGGCAAGAGTAAGTAAGTAATTCCCTTTCCACTTCCCATGTAAATTAATGAAACAAGATATATGTCAACCGAGGCTGTGCGTTTGTGTGTGTCACATGGTGGAGTTAAGCTGGGCCTCTGTTCCGTGGCAGGCTAATTTCTTAATGGGACAAGCATGATCGCGAGGTAATGCAAGGCCAAGCAGTTATTGCACCTTAGCTGAGACCTGTTCACTCTCAGGGCAACCAGCGTGAACAGAAATGGTTCTCCTCTAAAGGAGAAGGAAAAGCAAGGTCTGGAAGAAGAGTTAGTCACAAGGAATAGTAGTGTTGGAGTAAAGGGCACAAGTTAAATTTGGTATAACAAAAGAGAAGAATATTGTTTTTTTTTTTAGCCAGATAAAAAAAATATAGCTCATGTCCTGAGGAACCAGAGGTGAGAGATACGGTAACATACACAGTTTCCTCTGTCACATGTTTCCAATTATCTTTGCAGATCCTCAAATAAAACCACTCAACAGCGAAGCAAACATAAACTTAACCTCTACCACCACACACAATATGACTAAACCACTCTATGACAGCAGCAGTGAAGGGGAACAACTCTTCTGAGAAGAGAACCTTTCACCATCTAGTTTGGCTTCATCTCAAACAGTTTAAAGTGGCTTCCTTTCTAGGACAAAGGATAAAAACGGGGGCAGGTGCCATGAGACCTACACACCTGCATGAATGCTATTATACAAGGGTTGGTGAAGCAACTTTAGACTGTTGAGCTTTATTTGTAGCCATTTCCGCTGTAAAACAGGAGGTATTAGTCCAGCTCGAACAGAAACTATGTTGAGATTCTCTAATTAACTGGCTTTATTTATACAAAACACTACCCTGATGGGACTTACAAGTGAAAATGCAGCCAGTAAGATGGAGCGATGCTTAGGGGTTGTACAAAGACACTTCCTGTTTTACAATGAAAGGCCATGCATTGTGAAAGGAAGGAAAAGGAGAGGGATCAAAGTGTATAGAGGAGCTGGCAGTCAAACAAGAAAGGTTAAAGAGTTTATTGAGGGAGTTCTCTAACACTGGTATTAGAGAATAACTGAGGGACACAGGGTGAGGGAGAGGGTTAAAAAAGTAAGGGATGAGAGGCAAAGAATGTGTGACCGGGAAACTACAGCAAAAGAGAAACAAGGAAAGTGTGTGTGGGAGTGTATGGGAAACATGCAGGAAGCACAGAATTGGCAAGGGACGGGTGAAAGATGAAAAGGAAAAGGAAGGGCTCCTCAAACTAATCACGTTCACAATATGCTATGATGCTGGTCTGGGACTGTCAAGTGGCAAGATACCAGTTACATCTTTTTCTTGGTTATAGCATGACAAACATATCAGCTACATTCCCTTAATAAGGTTTCCCCGCCTCTTGTAGAGAAGGACAAGACAGAATACTAGTGTAATGTTACTACTTGTAGTACTGTAATACTCTCAACCCAGGCGGCGAGTTATGCAGGGAACCACAGGTCTCTGTTGAGGTCTACTTCGGGCGCTAGGCTTTAAGTCAATGGCAGGTTGGATTTACTATGACATGAGGACACAGACCCCGAGACCTCCCTGTTCAGCCTTTCTGATGAGGGTCAATTCACCCGGAACTAGGACAGTGATGGACCTCTAAGAGGGCGACTCTACACAACATGTTAGGGGGCTATAGTAAACGGCCACAATGGCGCCTCTGTTCAGCTCATCATTTGTGCTTGGCTTTCAACAGAGAGCTTTGTTCCTTGCCCTTAGAGTGAGAGTTGGTGATAGTGGTTCATTAATGACAGTCACACTGCCAGAAGGGATGAGAGAAAGAAAGCAATGAGAGAGAAAGTAGGAGACGGGGCAGGAGAGATAAAAAAAAAAAAAAAGGGGGTTAAATAAGGGTGGCTTTTTGAGGACCAGCTTATTTATTTCACATCCACTGGTTTAAGTGGTCTTTCCTGTGTTGTCTGCTCAGTATCCCAGCAAAGAGAGGAGAGACAGATACAAAGGTTTCCTCAAAAAGCAGCAACAGCAGTAATACCAAACTCTGGGTCACAGCACAAAGGGAGAAGTTCTAGCAACTAGGCCCAGTTAAGGCTGCAATGGAGACCTGGGAGAGTAGCCTGAATCCATTTTAATACAACCATTTCTAACTGAGCCTAGGTCTAGTTCTAAGTATTAGATTGTACAGGGCTGAACCACAACAAAAAGGACAATCTAGGTCCATAAGGACCTAGGATCTACTACTAGAGAGGATACAAGCTAGCAGATCTAACACAGAAGTAAATCAAAGAATGTGGTATTTTACAGTACCTTGGCAGCGTTTGCGCTTGTGACATGTAGTTTTAGCACTCGTCTGATATCCACTCCATTTGAACAGAAAAGGGAGGTAGAAAGGGGGCAGGTGGGAGAGAACTAACAACCAAGAGAGAGTGAGTAATGGCCATTAACCCTGGTGTCCGTCACACAGGCTACCACTGTCATCACTCTTGAACAGGCCAATCAAGTAGTGCTGCTATCAAGTTACCACTTCAAGGCCCCTGGACACGGAGCCGGCAAAGGGTTACTGACAGAACCTGGTGGCTGCAGGTAGACGGCATGATCGAAATGCAGCGCTGCTTGACATATGCCTAAGATGACCGAGGTAGCATCTGTTTTACACTCATTGCAGAAATCTACTGTGAAGACGAAACATGTCATAAACCACTGTCTTTAAAATCTTACATTTTTGTGTATGTGTAATACACTGCTACTCTAAAAAGGAGGCAGTATAATTGAAAAACAATTAGTTTGTTAAATACTTAAATAAAGTAGGTCGAAGTTTCTTTTCCACACAACACGCGACAAAAATAAGGAGACAAAAATACAAAATACAACCATATTGCATGTCAAGTGGCACTAAGACCACAAATGAATGAACATTTGAAGACATTTAGTAAAGCAGTGAAACACAAATAACAGCACAAAACCTTAAAAGTTCATGACACCATCCAGCAGAGCTTATGTTTCCATTTGGGTTTGGCAAATTCTAACTGTTGTTAAATTACACTAACAGAGGAAGGAACATACTGACTGCAAACATACAAAGAGATCTGTCAGAGTATAATATGTGTGTTGTGGTCCAATAGTTTTTTTCTGTAAAGAAAACAATGGGTTAATTGTACCATTTTTTGAGAGATAAGCAAAGATAATGTTTAATGTTATTTTATTTTGAGTAAAATTGATGCACCTGTTCTTGTAGCTGTGCTTTAATGTTCCAGTAACTGGAGACTGAAATATAGGCATTTGTGTAAGAGTGATACAATGGCGGCATGGATTGTCCCACAAACACAAATTACTTTATATTACCAGTGAATTAATCATGTGGCAATTACCCGGACTAAATAATGTTCTCTCTCAGTAATTTAAGTGTTATATTGACAATCGGGGATGATGAAGCTAATTTCATTGTGATACAGGGTCTGATGGCAACCAAATCAAATCATCTTAGCCAAAGTTATTGGTAAATATGTGCTGTATTGAAATAATAAGCGTATGTCCAAAGGGTTGTCCGATCACTGAACAGGACTGAATAAGTTGCAAGTGAATGTCTTGACGTGACATTTAAAAAGACTTCCTTGGCATTTGTTAATCAAATCGGCAAACTCCACAAATCTCAGACCTGACGAAATCATTCATTCCGTGATAACACCGAGACCAGACTTGCAAATGTCAGCAGTGTGTCCCTCAGCAGAGGTGAAAGGCTGAGGAGGACTCAGTGAGGAACCTGCTGAGTGCACAGGAAGTGTGTTTGCTGTAAAAGCTATTAGTATATTCCATTTGGGCATTACAGCACTGATGGATCCATACATAGGTGTTCCCTAATGACCGGAATATCTACTGTGCACATAATCCTTATATGGCTGTACTGAGGATCAGTTCATTGGTGTGGGAGTTTGCAGAGTAAGACCATCTTTGGGATTTAGATGTAGATCCCAACATAAGACTTTAAGGTCACCTAAAGGCACAAGTGCACGGTCACCACTCAGACCCAACAAATCTTGCTACTGCAGTAAGTTTAAACAATCTCATGTTGATTAAGGGTAAAAGATTATTCCTAAAGATATTTGATTTCTCAAGTGGCACCCAATTCTGAGTGGCTTCCGACAACAAATAAGCAAATGGATAGACTATAGATAGATAAACATTTAAAACATTTCCAAGAGCCAGTTATTAGATGAGCAATTTCTGGTTTTGTTGACGCATGCGTCAGTCCTCAGTCATGCAGTGTGTTCCTGACCTAATGTGCTTGTTAAATAAATATGCAGCGGAATATGTTGTGCACACAAACAAACGTGTGGGTCTCGCCTACCTCAAAACACACACAAACACAGCTTAAAGTGAATGGACGGGATTCTCTCCTTATGTGTTTTTTTCTTCGTTTCAATTTCATATTCAGCTCTGAAAATGAGGTAATTTTCAGCCTCAATAGCTGTAACACGAGCTGTGAGTGCCTCTCTGATGCCACAAGCTCGCAAACTGTGCTCAAATGGCAGCAGTCACCTCTTCTAAGAATATTTGAAACTGTTAATTAATGCATAATGATTTCTTTGGGAGGAGAAAATTGTAGAATTGTAAAACATCTCTATAGGCAGAAACTATCAATACTATTGATCAGACATTGAAGCTCTTTTAGATTAAGGAAAATTCATAATATCAAGTTCACAAGAGCCATCAAATCTATCCATATCTTTTCTGATCTACTGTGAAAACCGCCTCTGCTCGTTTATGACTATAGCACTAAAACTGATCTTTCTTTAGTAGAATAGACTACGTCATGCATAAGCTATTTTATAAAGAATGAGCAGAAAAGTACATGAAAGATCAGGACATGCATGCACTTGTAGCTAGCAGCAGACCTGCCCACATTATGATACCTGCATAGATCGCTAACCACAATATGCCTTCTGCATTACTAACCTTTGGTTTCAGCCAGCTACTCAGACACAAGGAGAAAGGAGGGAGTAGAGGTAGGGACGGGGAGAGATAGCAGGGGGGATGTATGTACTGCAGTAATGTCAGCGCTGGCTTTATGATCCATTGTGCAGTTCAAGGCAGCCTACTGATGGCTCCTAGTGCTTCAGATTATTAGTTCCAAGATAAAATACCCTACTGTAAAGGCTCCTTGTAATAAAGCCAGAAACAGGGTGAATTAACACGATCTATCACTCACTTTGCTTTAACGCTCTGCTAAATATAGAAGTGGACAACAATCTGCCAACAAAGGCAGCAGGAGGGTTTGCAAACAGATGCCCAGTGCTTCAAGTTCCATGCATTATATGCGATTAAAAACATTTATAAATAAATCAGGCATAGGGTTTTAATAACATATGGTGTGTAAGGTTATGTACTGCTTTCTCACTACATGATATGGTGAGTTGAATTATAGCTAAGGTCATATGATCTGTGAGTTGTGCAATGGGGCAGCCTCCAAGTGTCCCACAAGCAGTTTGTGTGCCCTTGCATTACATTTCACACACCTGACTTGAAGATAATTAGACCATGATTCCTCTGTCCTCTGTTTATGCCTGCGTTCACATACAGATCTTTTTAGTGTCTGTGTATACATGTACACAAATGCTTGTGGACCGGGACTGACCTTCCAGTTTTGTCTCAAAACGTCTATGAGTCACTTCAGGAAAGTACCAGCGGTTATGATTACATGACACAAATAGTGACGATTCAAGCAAGACTACTGTAGTCACTTTCCACTGCTCTGTTGATGTCTTTATTTACTGGCCTTCATTTATTCTGAGTAGTGGAGAGTGACAGTGCCCTGTCATTGTGCACTAGACACAAGGCAAGACAAAAAAAAAAGAAAAACTGACTTAGGCTGTGTGATTAAGAGTCTTTTAAGAGTGAGTCATTTTCAGTTATTACTCTAATACAACCAATCAGGGTTGCAGGAAATAAGAATAATTCACTGATTGACTGCTATTCTTTGATTTAGGCTGACGGGTGAAACATTTGCATAAATGTTCCAGATTTCCTTGGTGTCGTATGATGCATGTTTCTGTGCCTCTGACACATATTTGCTTGTTTTTTCTAATGCAAACTAAACATGCTCTTACTCTCTTTAATAGTTGCCGCATCTTTTTTTCTCTATTTATCTGCCACATTCACACACCCACACATTCATCACCAGTGAAGGTCCTGTGTATCTGGCTGCCTTAAGGAAACTGCTGAATCCAAGGGCCTCTTTCTTATTGCCTTTCACAGCTACATTTCGCCCGAGCCAGCCCGGCGAACGTGCCAGAATGTACGAGAGCTGCACCTGCTTTACATTGGGAGGGTGACATGACAAAAGCCTACGCTCACGTGAATGGACACACCTGCTGCATTCATTTCTCTTCACTGTGCATCGATACTACAGCAGGCAGGGCTGTCGCATCATTCACCACTTATGACTCACAAAGATTTTCTTACGGCTTTATTGTGAAGTGACTTTACTTTATTATTAATAACGCCTGTGGGAGCATTTCAGTTTCTCACTGCCCTAACACAGCATTATATAGGTGGTCGTTTACAAGATGTTGCCTGCCAGGAATTTAAAAAAATACTGTAGGGTTGGTGAATGCAGCAGTACAAAAGTATACATTTTAAGTGTTTTGGTGAGTAAGCAAAGCCTATTTTAATCAAAATTAGACATTTCTTCAGACATTAGTTTCCAGAATGAATGCTTCAGTGTTGTGTTGTTTAAAAGACTTGATACAGTTCGCGGCTTTCTAGATTTAAGGGGTTCTCCCACTTTTACCAAATATCATAGTAACTTATCCTTCTACTCTTCCCCTTCCCGTTCTCTCACCGTCTTTGCTGTCGACGGTCCTGACCACCAGATCCGTCTCGAAGGTGTCCTGCATTTGTTGCCCACGGAAGTGGTTCAGGTGCTCGTGCTCAATGAGGTCACTTTCCTCTTCCTCTAACGGGAGCCAGGTACCATCAATAAACCACTGGCCTCTCATGACTGGAATGTGGTCTTGTTCTGTAAAACAGTAAAAAAAAAAAAAAAAAACATGGTTTAAAATACAAAAGCATGCCTTTTCCGTGCCAGCCTTCTGGGGCCAGGACATTTTGTTGCATGTGGGTGACGTGGTTCACGCTCCTGCTGATGGTGTCACACTATTCCACTAATCTAAAGGTGATTGGTAACGTGCCAAAATATGCAGCAATGCGCCAACAAAGGCAGATAAGACTGCAAGCTAGTAAACAGGGATGTAAACAATGTTGGACTTAAAAATACTTTTAAAATATCAGCTTGGAAAATGCTTTATGATGAAGGAAATGACTTCGACTAATTGGTTAGAGCTCAAGGATACACACAAAAGCAAATCCAGGAGGGCCAAGTCTCAGTGGCTTATGGAGCGAGGCCAGTCTTAATTACAGTCTTCAGTGACATTATTAACTGATTCTCTGGTTGTGAATAAGAGTCTAAAGGCAGTTTTGAATGTAGGTAAACGAGTGTACAGAGTGAGACTCCTCATCCGGACAAATATAAAACACATGAGCATACTGTTATTTACAGACACACAGGCCTACCACAGCGCTGTGGCTAAGATAGACGCACAAGACACAACACAGTGCCAGAAGCTCGCAGTAGATACTATTCACTCATTTGTTAAGGTGGTTCAAGTCCGCTCAGGAAAGATAAGTCTCTACGCTTCACATATGTCTCAAGTTCCCATGAAGTGAGACGTGGCCTTTTCACCTTTTTTTTGTTATGTTTACATGTGAGAACATAACGCTTATACAAATACGTGCCAAAATACCTTCCAAAACCTCTCTTTTTGTTGTTTTTTATGGATGTTTTACTTCTTGGATTGCAGTATATCAACAATCCCTCCCCTCCACATCTCCCATTACATGAACTGGCCTCTCTCTCCCTCTCTCACTGATATGCTTTTGATTACTTTTTAAATAATCTCCTCTTGTACTTGTTTCCACCTCAAATGTGGTGCATCGGGCTCATCAGAGTTAACACGACAGTGTGTTAGCAGTGGTGCAGGCCATGGTGAAAAGGCACAGCGGTGGTCTGAGCTGACTACAATGGACTTACATCCAGAGCATGAACATTCAAGAAAATAACTGCTTCTCTAAATGTCACTTGGTGTTAAGCGTCAAAAGGAACAAGCTACCCATGAGCCCTTTCATCGAAGTCAGGTTTTCCGAGGCTCTATAGTGACCGCCTTCATTTGTTCGCTGCCCTTTCCTGGAAATATCCAAAAATTAGTTAGCACAGATCAGCTGAGCCAAATGGACTGACTTCCTGGTATGATTAGATGTTCCCAAAAGACCAGGCTAAGTAATTACTTAGCCAGTGGAAGAAAAAAAACTGCTGTGGGTCATTAATCTGCATGCTACCAGCCATTATACTGCAGATAATAAAGTTTATATGAGGTATATAGGGATGTCCCCAAATAGACACACGCACTCATTGATGATTCTGACGCCTGCCACCAGGAGCAACATCATGTGTGACTGATGCAGAACACAAGTAGGATTTTAAAGACTCTGATCAGGCTTGATTTGTATGATACTCACGCATCCAGTAAACAGGATTGCACTCCATCTCTTTAACATCCACCTCATAGAGTCCTCCCCTGACGCAAACAGGCTCTATGTTGATGTCAGTGCTGTCAGGGCACTTCTCATCCGAGGACACGGTGGACGTGTCCAGGGAGCCCCGGCCTCCGTGCACAGTGCTGGTCCTCGTCTCCACTGGCACCGCACCGTTCAGCCCCCTGCTCTCCACGCCGTTATTACCGCACTCTTCCTCCCCACCACCGACCTGGCAGCTTGCCGCGCCAGGGTTCAGCTCACAGTATTTTCGAAACATACGCTCAATGTTAAGCGAGTCGTGTCCGACGAAGGGCTTCCAAGTTTTCTTGTCCTCTTTGTAAAACCACCGCACCTCCTCCGGACCCAGCTCCGTGACTACCTCGTTGAAGCGGTGTCTGGAGCTGTTGGACCTCGACCTCTTTCTCCTCTCGAACAGCGGACCAGCGTTGTTCCCGTCGTTGTCGATGTACTCCAGAGAGCTGTTGTCGAGGTAGGCTGTCGGTGAGCTCAGGTCCAACAACAGCCCGCCCCGCGTGCCGTGGTGTCTGGCGTGCAGAAGCGGCAGGTGTCCGTCCAGTCCCGACTGGACTGAGGACATCCCCGCCTGCATCGTATCGTCCATGGGACTCATCTCGTGACAGCACGAAAACACATCGCTTCCCAGTTCCCACTCCTTGTTGTTGTTGGCGGCGTCGACGCTGACAGGTGACCCTTCACCGTCGGCGGCGCTCAAAGAAGAGCTCAATGTGGAGGTTTTGGTTGTGTTGTTGAAACTGCTCATGACTATCTGAGCGACGCCAGCCTCACCGCCTCCTCGTCTGCCACTTCAACAAAGCTCACTTCGCAACAGCCATCACGAGATGTCATACCAGCCCGTGCTAAAATTCAAATTTCAACAAAATAAAATACCTCCACACAAGCTCCCACCGCATTTCCGCGAGTGCAGCGCAGCTACATCAGCTCGTTAGCTTACTAGCTAGCTAAGCTAGTGAAGCCGGTTGGAGAAGTCCGGGGCTAGCTTACTAGCAAGTCTACAACGTTGCAACCGGAAAAACCTTTTCACCCTTTTTTCTCCTCCTGTAACTAAAAGAAACCTATGTCATACCACTCTCTAGCAATCGAGTCGCTTTAGTCCAGCTTCACAGGAGTGATATTGAAGTCAACACACTTTGCGTGTTCCGGTCTCTGTGGAATTTCAGATTCATTCGTTGTCCAAACAAATCTTCCATAGAGACAGTACTGTAGTGTGCGTGTGGACGGGTTGACAGCTGACGCATAGATCACAGGATTCGCACGTGAACGCGCACGTAAAAATTGCGCAAACATGACGACAGGCTTTTTCCCCCGACACCCATCCCCTCCGTTCATAAAATGCATTCTTGGTATTACGCACTAGATGGAGACAAACACCTATTAATGGTTATTGGCCTTAATTTAATTGTTAACAGCGTGCAACGACTTGTCCTCGCACTAGAAGGCAGCAAAGACCTACTCATTATAAAGCCGACACCGACATCCCAGCTGGACTGCTGCTTTTGGACGGATCTGACTTTAACGTTTACTTTATAAAACACACTTTTACAAACTACTGCAAAGTTTACAGTCGGGAAAACATCATTGTAAACTTTGCTACAGGCTCACAATTTAAAATAGAGCAAAACAAACACCTTTCTGACAATCTCAAAACAAATTCCTTCTTATAGACTACTTTCCAAAAATTTGAATATTTTAACCACCACTCATATGTTCTTGATATATGACTAAAACAGTTGTACAGTGAGATACAATCTAGATAGGCACAATCATCCCCTATAATGAAAATAAAAATGAAGCAAGTAGCCACAAAGTAATTGCTTCTCAGTTTAAGTTCAGCCCACAAGTAATTGGTGTCATTGAACTCCAAAATATATCTGTGAAGTTTCTGTCCTAATGCACAACCAGTGTGTTTACATCTTTGTGTGAGTGCATGAGCACAGTGTGGGTTTGGGTTTGTATCTGTGTGCATATGCATGCGTGTGCTGATTAGTTTGTTTATGCAAGTGCATGTGTTTGCATAATGCGTGTTTTGTGTAGCGCTATTTGTGTGTGCGCTGCCGGTCCAGGTGATCCTAGGGCCACGGTGTGGCCTGTGAGGAGTGAAGGAGTGGGATAGGAGAGAGGCCCAGGCAGCTGTATTTGGGATAAACAGACATTACCCTGCTGTGTTCTAATTTACTGCAGAGTGGGAATTAAACTTTAAACTCGTCCCGCCCCTCTGCAGTCCAATACTCCATGCTTCTGGCCATCAACAACCACTTGCACAATGTGCATTATTGAAGTGTTACTCCACCCAAAATCAGTCTTTTTAGTATCAAATTCCCACCCCCTATATAGGCTTGAAATGTGGTTGTAAATAAATGCGGTCTTTTACGACAAGACACAGCTTCTGGAGGAGCTTTGGATTTTTTGAGGGCAATAGTACAATGTGGAAGCAGCACATGCAGCTCTGTTTTGGTAGAATTATGATTGCTTGCAACAGACTGGGAATATGGATGGGCTGGAAGTGGATTATTGTGCACAAGTGGTTGTCAACTTGTCACCTTTGGAAACTGCTGTGACTTTGGAAACTATTCATTGTCAACAAAGACACTTTTTAAAGTGTCTAGCCCATTGGGGGTGAGTGTTTGATACTCAAAACATGGATTAAAAGCAGGACAATTCACACCAACAGTTCAATCCTTAGCCCACACAAGTTTATAATT
Organism: Nannoperca obscura; assembly: GCA_036024295.1. NCBI lineage: Eukaryota > Metazoa > Chordata > Actinopteri > Centrarchiformes > Percichthyidae > Nannoperca > Nannoperca obscura. Next base: position 25,898 of record JAVQJL010082417.1, on the reverse strand, counting down.
GCATTTCATAGTTTGGACAGTCTGAAGCCAAAACCCAGGCAATTTCAAGATGTTAAACTTAAATTTTTTTGTTATTCTTGATTGTTGCTGTTGGAGAATGTTCTGCAATCCCAGTCAACTCAAAATGAACGTTTTAATATTGGTATTTGCCAGATGACAGTCTTTAAAAATGACTCTAGTGCAAGACTAATTCACATTGCAGTAATATCTGCATGACCAGAATAATTACAGAGTTAAATATGCAATGAGATCTTGCCAATAGCGTTCTCTGTTGCATTTATATAAGAAATAGTCAAATTCCTCATTTCTGGCAGTCAAACTTAAACAGGTCGGCCTCTCTCGCTCTCTCTGCTCTGATGTTTTGCAACCACCGGGCCCACCACCTGGATGAGTGGATGACAAACAAACTGCAAATTTTCCTTCCAGTAACTGACCAAATAGATATTTATAACCAGCTGGTCACCTCCCCCACCCACTGGGCTCCCCTCTCCTCAGCCACGGCTGTGAGAGCTCCCTTTAAAGACCAGTTGTGTCACTTCTGACTTTGTTCTTAAACAAAGAGAACTGCCCCTCATCTGCCCGTAATTGGGCCGACTCTTGGAATGTGCTTGATGTCTCCTCGTGGGCCATTGCCGCTCCAACAGACAGGCAATGGTTGCTGGGACATGGGAGATGAATTAGTGGAAGTCCATCCACCCACCTCCATTCTTGTCCTTATTCTGTTGTCTTTTGTTTTACCTTTTCTTTCGTTCCTCCTCTACCGTTCTTTTTACCTCACAGTAAATGGAACAATCTGCCAATTGACTTCACTGGGTCTGTTTGGTTTCCCCTAGCTACACCACTTCGCTCAGGCAGGGTGGTGGGACACACTACAAGGCCAATCTGTGGCACATGTCAGTAGCAGTTACTGAGGTGATTTTGACCATGGGCAGATGGTTGAGAAGGGATTGGAGGGTGTTTACTGCATTGTTACTAAAGGGAAGCAATTTAGAGAGTTCAAATTCCACTTGCAAGTAAGAAAAAATGTTGAAACAGTAGTTGGCAGGCTACCAAAAGCCTGAGCCCCTAATTGTTTTCATTAATAGCAAATAATCTCAAAGTGCTTACTCTGTATTCTGGGAAACATTATTGTTTTATGTACAAGATGTGTACATCTGGGAAGCCTCTAAGGATTAGTTTAGATATTTAGAGCAATCACCCAGGTGAAAAGTTTTAGAACTTTTACGCTCCAACCACAATGTGTTAGCGTCTTTGAGCAGGTGCTGTGTACCTTTTGGTGTTTAAGCAACCTTGTCCCCAGAATCCAACCCTTTGGTTTTGGTCATGACTCATTTACTCCTGAATCCTTCACCTTTCACCCCCAGCTCCACTCTCCATGTCACTTGCTTGCTACCCTGGATAAGTAAATACATGATGTAATGTGTGGTTTTCGCCTCCACCCTCAAAGCCCCCACCCGCCTCCACCCACATCCAGGGGTGATTAAACTGGAGCACAGCAGTTTTAAGTGGGGATAGATGGGTGTGGTCAAAAGGGTCCGAAAGAGGTGGCGCTAGCGGCAGATGTGAGCAAATGGAGGGGAATTTAACAAGGATGGTTTTGGGCAAATATAATGTAAGGGAGGGGTACATGCAGGTCACCAACAGGGTGGGACTTAAGACAGAGAGACATCACAGCCCTGGTTGATCTGTCTGGACTGGGGCTCCTCCGTCCCTGCAGCCGAGGTCAGGCCAGCGGCTCCACCTCCCTCCCCCCCCCCGGCTGTCTGGGCTCCAGGTTCCAGGTGGGTGATTGGGGCTGTTGACTCCAGCACACAGCAGCCGTTGCCTGCTCCCGCTGCCCATAACGATCTCCTCCAGGGCTACGAGACCCATTGTCATTCAGACACCCCACTACAATTCGCAAGTCTGACATCCCTCCGCACTGGAGCCTTGCCTGGGATGGGCTGCCTGACTGCTGTCACCGTGTTTGTTTGTGTGAGAGAATGTGAGCTTGTCAGGAATAATAAGCCCTTATACGTGGTGCTATTTTAATTACAATGTGTTCTAACGGGAGAGGCATCTTAATAATCAAGTCTATTGTTTGTTTCTGTGTTGCTGTCTCTTTTGTTATTTGACTTGAAAAACAAACAAAAGGAGAAAGAGTTGCATACAAGTAAGGTTAAAGGAACAGTGCGTCATTTTAGGAAATACAGTTATTTCCTTTCTTGCCATGATTTAAATGGGAAAATGTATGCCACGCTCATGCAGTCTATGCATTCTATATGAAGTTGGGACCAGGAGTTAGCTTAGCTTAGCATAAAGACTGGAAATGGGAAAACAGCTAGCCAGGCTCAACCCAAAAGTTAAAAACTTCACCTGCCAGCACCTACAAAGCTCACTAATTAACATTCTGTATCTTGTTTGTTTAATCTGTTGAAAAAACAAAGTAATAAAATGACAAATTGCGGTTTTAAGGGGAGTTATGTGCCAGACGATTTCTTGGCCAGGAACAAAAACTTCCTGGAGTTGCCTGGAAACCTCACCATGAGGACAAGACTCAAGGGAGTCACTGCGATCTTTTAACTCTCTGCAAGAAAGCGAGTAAGCATATTTCCAAAATGTCAAACACTTTTAACACACCACCAGACCACTGCTTCCATGGACTATTTGTTTTTGTCTGCTCCAATAAAAGGACATGCCGCACCTTTTTATAAGGTGGACAGGTCTGCCTGCCTGGTTTGTGTCTGCATACAGAAGTCTTTCACAGGAGTAAAATAACTTGGTGTGAGTGAGTCAGAGCACTTCACCACGGCCATCTTTAGACAATGAAACTTATCAGGAAACCTCTGTACATGTGAGTTTTGATGTGCTCTCTTCAGAACATCATAATAAACCAGCCTCATTACTTAACATGCCAGCCAGGAGACAAAAGTATTTGTCCAAACATATTGGGAATTTCAATTTAAGAGACAAGAGCAATGTAGAGGTCATGAAAGTGTTCAGAAAATAGGGTGGAAATTGGGTTTACAAATTGTGTAAATTATTACTTGTGAGTGATGTTGAACATTTTGCATTTTAAGGCAGCCGTTTGGGTATCAGTCACTTTCACCTCCACATAAAAGTAAACTTGCCGGTAAAACAGACAGCCGTGGAGTGGAAAGTGCCAGGAAGATTAATGAGGTGTGTCTTTCTTCTCTTTCACACTATCCTTCTCTTTATCCCTCTGTTTGTCTGTGCGGGCTGTGGGTCGATGTGTGTGGGGGTACATGTGGGGTGGCCCGATGGGGTAACATGCTGAAGTAAACTAGTAGAGGAGACAGAAGGGTGATGTTCCTCTCACTAAGCTTTATACACATCAAAAAGGGAGCTAGTGTTACCTTGTTTTGACCAACGCCTTCTCAAGCTCATTTTCTCCCAGTGCTAGCCTTGCCAATCCACACAGTTATCTATCATTCTTTTTCTCCAGCTAGCCTTGCCCGCTTGCCAAAAGTGAGATATTAAAGGAGCAGTTTGACATTTTGGGAAATATGCTTATTTGCTTTTTTGCTGAGGATTAGTCGAGAAGATCAATACCGTTCTCATATACAGTATGCCTATTAATGATAAGGCTACAGCCAGGAACGTGTTAGCTATTGATCTTCTCATCTAACTCTTTGAAAAAAGGTTTGTTGTTGCTACAGTCCATTCCTGCATTACAATCTGTGCTGCACTGCTTCCAGACCAACTGCCTTTTACCCTCTCTTCCAGGAAGGATGACAATCCCTACTGTATAAAAGCACAAAGGTGATGCCTAATAATTGTCCCATGAGGAAAGTTTATCTTTAAGATCTGCCATTTACAAGGTGAGTGTTGGCCTTAGGACCTCTGTGGCCCTGCACGGAGACCTACATGTGTTGGGCAGATCCTCAGTGTTTTCAGATGATGTTTCACACTGTCAGGGTTGACTTATCTGAGTGGGAAAAAGTTCCCAGGGAATAGACATATCCCACAGACAGCTTTGGAATGTTTTTACAGAATGGCCCGGGGACCCTCAAAGACAGGTTTGTTTCAGACTCTGCAAAACGGCCGCTGTGTTAACCAGGGCAAGAAATGTTTATATATTTTTTTCTTTACTCGTTAACTGTATTCTCAAGTAGAATAGGGCTAGGTAATGTTTGGTTGCATGATGGATGGCAAAGTAGAAAGATATATCGCAAAACCCTGTGGTATTTAAGTCATTTAATGTTACTGTTCTAATGATTTCTTTTTATTATCTTTGTCTATGCTTTGTCCTGTAACCCTAAAATTCAGTTATGCGCTTATGTATGTACTCATGGTAAAATAAGGTATTTTGCATATAAAGTGTTTTATTATATGAGCTTTGTTAAACGATATTTGCACATGTTGAAGATGTTGGGTGCCCATCTAGAGGAGAAAAAGTATGCATTCTAACCCAAGTCTGGACCAATTTCTAGCTGTCAGAAATATCCCCTTTTTTCAATCTCTTTCGTCCTCCCCCTTCCCTTCCTTTCTTTTTTGGGAGAGGAGCTGAGAGATGGGACCGCAAGTCCCCTCAGAGGCTTGGTCCTCCATCAGTATCCTTAATGGATGTCAGATGTGTGTGTGAGGAGGCCGTAGCGTGAGTGTGTTTCATGTTAGTTCTCAGCATGATGAGCAGGGAAGCAGCTGGAGATAAACAGAAACCACCCCGGCCTCCCTTACAATACATCCATTTTTTATTCTGTCCTTCCAAGTAATGCTCTTCTGCTTTTCCCAGTGTAATATATTGGTATTAATAAAGGGCAAACAAAGGCAAACATTCTGTAATGGGAGAGGAGAGGAAGATATTTTGGTTTCCAGGAGAACCAGACAGCAGCCTCTTTACTTCTTTTAGCTATAAATCTCGTGGCAGCTTCAATGGTTGGATGGCCGTGCCCTGTGTTAACATTTCCCTGAGTTGATTACAAAGGAGATCAAGGCAAACAGCTCTGTTATTGCTTACAGCCATGGTACCTAATAGTATGTTACAGCGGAGCACTTCAATTGCATGCGCTGTCATACAATATCAATTTGGCCCTCTAAAGGAATTTGTTATTCACCAAAGCAATTGCTGCATAGAGATGGTTCTTGACTGTAAGTGGCATCTAAGTGAACACAATCGAAGGCCTATTCCCTTCTGGCAATGCAAGTCACATCCCAATTGCTTAATAGGAATTCAAGTTTCCCGCAAACGTCTTTGTTGGAACAGCATCGTTCTACCACAAGTATTACACACTGCAACTCAAATTTCTTCTGCTGCTCAGAAACATTTTATTTGCATCACTCGAGGGTTTTGCAATATTGCTCCTCGGGGAGAGCTGGAGATGAGGACAGTGCTGGGTTGGTAAGCCTAATGAGTGAATAATACAGCATGATGGTGTACAGTATGATGTGGACTGCTTTTTATAAGGTGGCGGAAAATAAATAACTCCAGGTGTTGCAAGGGTGGGGGAGGTGGGGGTTGGTGTGTTGGCCAGGCCACTAGTGGAGCATGTGGAGTTGAAAAGTGTTTGTATTTGTGCGTGTTAGAGATTATGACAATGTCCACACTAAGCAGGCTATATCCAAAAGCAGCATTTACGGGTCAAAACAATGTGCATCCACACTAGTGTTTTCAGGTTTTTGGAAAAAGTGTGTGCACGAAAATTCCAAAACAATAAAAAAATGGTAAAAGCTCTTCTTCTTTGTCCTCATTCTTTTGGCAAACAGCAAAATTGAGCATCACAGCCAACATCTGGTATGGAGTGAGACTGACAGTGTCAGCAGATGAGAGACCAGGATGAATCTCATGTTATGTTAAACTGCTATCCGTTATCGTCTGTGTTTTAATACAGCCAAAGTAACAATTACATTTTTTACATTTACATATTTTTCTGTTTCTGTAAGTGTTTTGATCGCAGCTCAATACCTGTTAACTTGATGAACAGTATTTCCTATGCTGCTGCATGTGGTAAGATGTGCATCAAATCACAAATTTACGATTGTAAAGCTGACACAATATACATAAATACAAGTTAAAAATAAAGTTAATGATAACATTTACATGTAGATTGAGTGTTCACAGGGAGGGCAACAGGAAGTTGGGTTTTACATCACACAGCCCCTGGCCGTGACCTCCCCTATGCACAATAAAGCACAAGAGTAGTGTTTGTGTCAAAGTCCATCTTTTCTATGGATTTGTGTCTTTTCTGTGATGTTTAACCTCAACCCAACCCAACCGTATCCTAAATACAACCAGTTATCTCTGCAACGCCTAAGCATAACCTAACCAAAGACCTAACCCCAACCATGAAGAGCAAAAGCTTAGTGTGGACAGAGGGCCAAAATAGAGAGGAAAATATGCATTTTTAAATGTACGCCTATTTTGAAACATAGAATAGAAATAGAAAGAAAAGAAAACATTGAGACAAACTATAACCAGAATCAGAGGTTCATTTGTGAGGGAGATGAGGGCAACTGGGGTTGAAGCAGGTTGGTTGATTGTTGGGGAATTTCAGCAGGCAGCAATCTCATTATATCTTTTTCCATGCCAGGCCCTTAAGTCTGTCTCCTCAGCACCTGTTCTGTTTGTTTAGAGAGCCACAGCCTTTTTAAGCTACCTTTGGCCTAATGAGCCCATTATCTGTCAATAATCCACAAAGAGGCCCTCCTCCCTCTCTCTCTCCCTCCCTGTGTAGTAGCTTGCCCTCTCCTCTCTTGCTCTTCCCTTTCCCTCCTCTCCTCTCCCTATTTTTCATTTGCACAACATTTCACAATCTACTCTCTTCTTCATCCACCTTGTTTAGCTCATTGTGTCCCTTCTGCCCTGCTCTTTTCCCAAACCTATCACACATTGTGCTCATTTTCACCCTCAGGACAGCAGTATAATGTCCTCCCTTTAAACAAAACCCGCCTCATATCCTTTGAGGCTGTGCATTTTATGTAGTGGTTGGTGGGGGAAAAGTGGGGATCTACTTTGGTCTGGTTTTAACTGCCTCGCACCTGCAGACACTGTTGCCTCTCTTCATCACAGCTGACAGTATGAGCTGACAGTGGCAACAGAGAACAGTTGTATTCAGGAGAGTGCTGAGGAAGATTTGCGAGGACCACATTAGGAGTATGATACGTACAGGATGCAGACCTTCACTTTGGGGATAGAAACTATGTGTCTGGCTGTGTTTTCATGTGGCCTAGCATGTGTTCATCCATGTAGGCTCATATGTCCATGAGTCGTATTGCAGGTGTTACAGGTGTGCATTAGGGAGTAGATTCTCAGACATCCCATTCCTCTTATACTAGGTATGTGGGACCCCCCTCACCTATTTCTTGCAGTAGCCCCAGGAAGCTGGTGCAGATCAGCCTGCTTGTCCCGTTAACACGGAAGACTTAATTATGGTGATCTGGTAATAGCAGAGAAAATGGAAGGAATGCTGTCCTCATGGCCATACTCACAGCAGGATTAACTGCACGAGCTGCACTCTCCAACCTCCACAAGCTCGACGGCCCCTCTCATAGCTGCTTTTGTCTTGCCCTCCAAAGAAGGAGGGTGTGAGGAGGAGGGAGGAGAGGAAGAAAAGAGAAGAAAAAGACAAAGAAAATTAATCTGCTGGGTGCAGGATCTTAATTCGATTTAATGAAGGGAGGTTTAACTCTGAGAGGCTTTGCGCTCGCACACCTCCACAGGCACGTACACATGCACACACACTCAGCACTCACTCATGTAGGTCCTATTGATCTGTTGGAGCAAACCCTATTATGAGCAATTATGTTATTCACCAGCCATGGCAAATCCATTTCTTTGCTTTCATTACTCGCTAATACATGGAAAGGAAATCTTGAACGTGATGCTTCCTGTTCGCACCAAGTGTGAGATCGGAAATCTTTGTTTCCGTCTCGCCATAATGCTTTTGTCCCACATCACTTTGAACCTGATTCTTAGGAGGAAAAAAAAGACTTCAAAGGAATCAACATTCGTCCTTGTTTTTCTTACCCATAATTGACCCAAAGAAGATTTGACTCTAAATATTCATTTGTATACTTCCAAAACAAAAGTGGGATTTTAATGTGCTTACTTCTATCTGATTTTTGTGGATGTATTTGTAGTACTTTGGGTTAAACTTGCAGAGCTGAGAATCACGCAGTGCACCAGACCTTGCCATAAAGCAAAACAATCACAAGAGAAGGGCTCTCTTTGCACCCCCTTATTGCCCCTTTTCCCTCCCTTAAAAAAAGAACAAGCAAAAACCAGTCTCTCCATCTCTCCACCAATGTAGGAGAAGCCCATTACTATGTTCATCTTCTCAACGTTTGACAGGTGGAAGTAGAACTTTGGGGTTTATGTTTTAATTATAAAGAATTCCAGATGTGGAGGAGGGCTCATAAATTAGAAGCAGAGCTACTCAAATGTCTTTTTTCAAAGGGACCAAGCGGGTCAGCATCTGCTTCTCATTGTAGCCAATGTTATTAAGGGCCCTGACTACAGAAAGGCCCAAGTCCCCCGTCTGGCCCCACAATAATTGACACTATTAAATGTGCCTAAACAGATTTAGAGCGTCCAGAAAAGTTACATTTGTCTTGCAGAATGACTCTAATCATCTATTTTAGATTGAAGGGACCTAAAGAGGAGGGACCAATCACCTAATCTGGTGCACGATAGAAAGGGAGCAAGAAAAGAAAGCAGGCAAAGCAGAAAGTGGGGAAAGCTGAAAAAATGCACAAATACAAACAAATTAGGCCAGAATGGCTCTGCGTAGGAATGTCAGGGAGGGCGGGAGAGAACGACAGAGAGGAGGAGAGAGGTCTGAACTGTATTACCACACTCCAGACCATGCTGGTCAGGCTGGAGCGGGTTGAGTTGAATGCACATGGACGGCTTTACAAAAGCACCAGTCATGAAAGACCATCTGCTCCACTCCTCTGGTGATCTTTTAAACCCACATTAATGCAGCGTTTTCTCTTCCTGGAATGATGTTATACATTAAGCGATTTTCTCTTTTCTCTGGGGCTCGATTCATTCTGTTGGCCAGTGTTTGAGAGGGGATGTATTTAACAAGGTATGAGTATGATTTCTGATACATTACTGTTATTTCGGACAGGCACGTTTGAAGCCCTTCCGCTGCTGCAGAATCAGGAGCGGAGCTAGAGGGAGGTCCTGCAAGCTGATTGGCTGTGGGACTTTTGTTTGTAGTGGGTTTTGGCCAGTGGGTGAAATGGGGGTGCAATGAGGGTGTGGGGGTGATGCATTGGGAAGGGTGTAGAGGGTCATAAGGTTGCGCTTAGGTTGGTGTGAGGGTGCAATGTTTCTCTACAGTGCAGGTCAAAAAAAAAAAAGAAAGAAAAAAAGGAAAGGAATAAAAAAAAAGAAACAACAACTCCTTCATCCAAAAAGTGGAGCCAGATCGGCAGAAGTAAAGTGGGGCAGGAACTCTCTGGGGTGTGATTGAAAGGGTGAGAAGTTAATTTGGCAGCTTTTCCTCCTCGCTTTGCTAATGTTTCCTCTCAGGACTAAACACCCTCAGCACCCCCTACACCACCTCACCTCTCCAAACTCTCTAACCCCCAGACACCCCTCTACCCCACAACCCCCTCACCCAACTTCCACCTTCACATAAACCCTCCTGCCACCCTACCGATGCCAGGGTTTGCTTCTTCAAACACTCCTTGTTTCCATTTCTCACTACCCCTCTTCTTTGGTTTTTCCTCCATCCTCTCACCATAAGCTAACCCCCCTCCCCCACCACCACCACACACACACACACACACACACACACACACACCCTTGTGAAAAAGCACCCTCCATCACAGCGGTGCACGTTGACCCGAGACGAAACCTTTTCTCCCCAGGAAACATCCTGCTCTGAAACACTTTGGCTCAAGTGTGTTTTCTCCTGGGACATGGAGAGGAGGGCGGGTGGGGGTTTCTGAGGTGATGGTGGTGTGGTACTTGAGCTAAATGGAGACCATGTTGGTGTATCTTCACGGCCTGTCAATCAGAAGCCTGCTGATGTGTAGGGGCGCTCTGCTACAGCTCAGGAGAGGATGAAGGGTCATGTGGGGCAGCTGCGGAGGTGGTGGTGGTGGTGGGTAATGGGGTCGGTGTGTATATAAATGTGTGTGTGTGCATGCGGTGTGTGTTACACAGGACAGAACCACATGGTGTCCTTGCTCTCCTCACTCACCACATGCAGGATCACTCCCATCAACAGGAGAGTGTTGTAGGGGAGGGGAGTGTTGCTGGTTACAGAGAGGAAGGTGAAGGGAATTAGACCATGTTTGCTGTTAATTAATTAATTCTCTCTATTTTGGCTTTCAAAACTAGGCTTTTTGAAAACACAGTACAGAGTGCATAGGTTTAAAGTTAATCTTCACTGGTCAGCTGGTTGGCTGGATTCTTCATCAGTAATGAAACCCACATTGTCTCACCTACAACTCTCTCTGATATGATATACCCAGGCCTGAATCATCAAGTTACAGAACCCTGGTCACAAATGTCTAATGGGCCCCTAGCAAACTTGGTTTGGTGGTCAGGGTTTTTTTCTTTCTTTAATAAATACGACACAGCATACAGGGTATGTACGGAATAGTTTTAATTCATTATGGAGTGCAGTGTACCTCATTGGAAAATTTAAAGTAACCATTACAAAAGACTTGACAGTAAAAGTGTTATATGATAATACTCTCTCTCTCTCTCACACACACACACACACACAAACACACCTGTTGCTGTCTCTCTCCTGTTCTCTGCTCCCCATCTGTCTGTCTGTCCGTCTGATGTTCTCCTCCTCTTTACCTCTCCTCTCTGCAGTTGCTCTTTTGGTCCTGTTCTCCTCTTCTCTCCGTATCTGTCTGTTTGACGATCTCCTCCACTCGTCAGTACTGCTTCTCTCCCTCTAGCTGTTGCACCAGCATAGCATTCATAGTCCCAGTGCCAGATGCTAACATGCAAGTTAGAATGATCACAAGCACATTCGGGGGACTTCCAGCCAGAAAGGTCATTAAAAAATTGTTTTAAAAGTTTTACAAATTGTTTGAAAAAAGCATGCAGGCAAAGCAAAATACATTCCCTGTGGAGGTTGAATATGTAATCCCGTCTCGTGAAACTTTTTCACCTTTTGGGAGATGACAGGCCAGTACATCATTAGTGAGGTAGGATACTTGCTTCTTCAGTTGTGAAAGGCCGTCGATCAACCTTCATTGATTTATCCCCACAGGGCCGGGTCAGATGCCTCGTAAATCCACTGCTGCGATTGTGAGCTGCTGCTACAGCTAGTCTCAGCTTGCATGTCATCTCGCTGAACATTTTCCTCAATGATGTTAATGTTAACGTTTTCATCCCGATTTTGTTTAACGAAAATGTGTCATTTGAAGGCACACTTTCTTATAGTGACGCTTTCCTTTCCTCTTTTTCTCGTTTTTTTCTTTTGTTTGCTGAACCCACTTTAGGTTAAAAAAAATATGAACATGTTTTTCATTGGTTATATACACATGTATTATTCATTTTTTATTATTTGGCCTTGAATATGCCAGAGGTTCAAGTCCAGATGGGGGTCCCTCCCTCTGTATTACCATAATAGCTTATAAAGTACAAAGTACTCATGGGCCAGAAGAAACACATTCCATCATAAAAAACTAAATACAGATTCCAATTCAGATGGAAAACAGTGATGAAATGCAACAATACATCTGTGATGTACCAATGATGTCTTAATGATGCTTGAATACTTATGTTATGTTGGCACATTCTCTTTAACATATTTGAAATAAAGGTAAACAGATTCACATTTTATTTTACAGAAATATTTAGAAATTTGCTTAAATCACTGACATACAGTATCCTTCCTATTAAGTATGACGTTGTGATTATTTTGGTGGTCTGATGCACCAGTCCTTGAATAATTGGTAACCTTGGTTACTCTAATGGGCAGCCTTTATGATCTACAGTCACAAAGAGAAAGATAAGTCAGTAAGAGCATTTGTAGTTTGACTTTATTGAAAGAGAGGCTTTCAATTGTGTTCTTCAAAAGTGTCCATCATTCATGCCTAGGCTTCAAATAAAGGTGGTAACGCATAATAATATTTGTTTGCCTACCCAAATAGGGGGAAGAAGAAGAGATTCAATATTCATACATTTTAGAAAATGATTTGCAAACAGAACTCTATTTGACATTCAAATTTCTTAAAATGTATTTGTTTTAATAAGGATATGGTCTGAGAAAAAGAGATCAAGTGAAGAGCAACAAGAAACAGAAGTCCTACACATACTGGTACGTCCTCTTTTGGTTCAGGCCACACACAGCGCCGAACATGGAGCAGATTACCTTCAGTTTATACCAAACATCTTCAGTCATTAGACTGAGGAAAAGAGGAGGGCTATTGAGTCTGAAGATAAACGACAATATATTAAAGTAATAAATGTTTCATGTAATGAACATGCTCATGGCCTCCATGAGTCATACACACCATAAAACCTTACCCTTGGGAATGTGGCAGTGACCCTAAAATTCCCCAAATATCTCTCAAACAACCTGATAAAGCCTCAGAAAGATAAGCGTCTAGGTCAGCTGCATGTATATCATTAGCTGGAAATAGATATTGAATATGACTGAAATATTTGATGTATATATTTCAAATACTTAAACATCTGAGAACAAAGGTTTAGTTTTTAACACTGAAACACAGTGGCCCCCTAGTATAAGGGCTCCAAGCCTATAGCATGGAGGGTGGGGTTGTACTGTTGGGTTCCAATAGGACTGACATCACCTTGTAGCTGTAACTCATTTTGCTACAGCGAACCCTGTTGCCTGTAGTGCAACACTAATCAAACATACTTGTTGGCTGAGGCTAGTCGCTTGCACATACGCCCATGATCTCAGACATGTATCTATAGCCACACATGTGCACACTTACACACAATCCCAAACACCACAAAGCATGATCTCACACATGCATAATACACACATGCTCATAGGCAACGTCCCGTAAATTTCTAGTCGCCTCCATGCCCATAAGTACCACTGGGGTCCCCATTGCGTGAGCCGTCCTTTTTAACTGTATTATTTCTCGACATTCCCAGACAATGTCTAGAGAGGGATAGCAGGAATCTCACCATGATGTAATCAGATGTGACACGCTAGCTGCAAGCGTGAACAGTGTTGTTATCCTTGTCTAATGCTAAAGCTAATATCAGAGAAATAAAGTGACAATGTATGGTGTATGTTTGCACTGCTATTGGGAATTCGTGCCATATACGTATATGTACTTTCTCTGTATACCTGCATTAGTTAATTAATGTATGTGTTGACCTTGCCAGTAGTGAGTGTATGTGAAATTATACATCAACATGCTTGTCTACAGTATGTCCACGCGTGTGTGTTTAGTGTATGTGCACATGCTTTCACTCTCCCCGAGGCCAGCTGTGGGTGCTGGATAGGAGCACACGCGGCTAACACACTGCAGGTTGCAGTGTGAGACAGTCCAGGTCGGCTGGTGACAGTGTGCAGCCCCTCTCCTGCCTCATTTATCTGCTATGGCAGCGGACAGAATGCAATTTCCTGCGAGGGGGAGGCCAGGGGGATGGAGCGGTGAGGGGGCCGGGGGATGCAAAGAACTTCAAAGGCCCCTGAAAGTTATCAGGAACTTGAGTACTGCCAGCGCTGCGTGCCAACTCGCCAGCCCTAGCTCACCCTGTGGTGCACCCGCACATCAGCTATGGCTATACACACCATTCGCAGTGTTTGTTAATATGTGAGTGTGTGTGTGTGTGTGTGTGTGTGTGTGTGTGGGTGTGTGTGTGTGTGTGTGTGAGTGACTAGGATAAAAATACCCCTCCATTTAGAAGCTCAGACACCTTGAGCAGGAGCACTCAGAGCAGCCATTAGGCATGTTGCAGTATGAGGAGAAGGTCACAGTTTATCACCCCTGCCACCCTGCCTCTCCAACACAAACACCCGCTTGCTCTCCTCTTCGCTCCGTTCCTCCCTCCACCGCGTCCTCCACTTGCTATCAGTGAGGTGAGCGCACAGGGCAAAGCAGGGAGGTTCGATTAGGACCGTTTGGTTGGTGTGCATGCTCTGTAGTTGGAGCCTCTAAATGAGAAGCAGCTTGGCTTAGTATGTTGTGGCTGTGTGTTTGTGTGTATTAGTGACATGTGTTGAGCTTCTGTTCCCATGCTGCCTCTCATCTCACTGTGTCTTGGTTTTGATCCCTTCCACTGTATGCTCAGTGTGGACAAGAAAGCATTATACATTTTATTTAAATTAGCTATTTGTGTGTGTGTTTAAGATTAATGTAAGTGCATTACCTTCATCTCAGTGCACATTTGTGTGTACATTGAATGTGTTCCTCTCATATCATAAGTGAGTGAGGACAGATGATGGCGTATATGACAAGAAGTAATAAGGCTGCCCTCGTTAGATTTCATCTGTGCCTTCCCTACTTGGCCTCCTCCTAACTTTTATGTGGCGTTAAACAGGCCTACTCCACAGAACGGAGGAAACAGTTGATCTCATGTTGTCACACAGACTGGGCTCATGTGACGGCACCTGTACCATATATATAAATCTTTCAAAAACTTTACAACATTACAAGGAACCTCTTTTCATTCACATAAAACAAATCACAAAGGCTCGATCGTAACAGTATGATAGCAGCTGGCAGCTGGTTAAACAGTCAACAGCGCTGACCTCAGCACAACCAAAATGTTTGCATCCATGTGAACGTGGCTGGACCTCAGACAAACACAACATTCTCTGCATACGCCAGCCAGCTGCGTGGAGTAGAGTCCTTTATAGACCCTATCTAGAGCTAACAGGATGGCTGACATTGCCTATGGAATGCTTTTGTCTTGGTCTCTGCATTACTGTGTGTGGGAGGTCATGTAAGTGACCTCCACTCACTGCCTTCCGCTTTCACTCAGTCTGCTACTTTTGTGCATTTCAGAGCGAGACCACCTTACTTTGTCTTTCAGTACCAGCTCTTGGGAGGATGGTTAACCTGGTCACTTGAAAGGCTTGAGCTGGAGGTCTGGTCGGAGCTAGAGGGTTTGGACACCGGGGGTGGGATATCTTATCACAGTCATCAGAAATGTCTTGTCGGCAGCCATTCATTGGGCTTGGGGAAAATAAACCAAACCCCCCTCCCACCGCCAAATGGCTGAGTTAGACAGATAACAGCAGACCGTGGGGGTCCCCTCTCCCCTTTCCCCACCCGTCTATCACTCCTGCTCCCCCATCTCTCTCTCTCTCATGCGCTCTGGCTGGTTTTATTGGAGAGGAAACAGAAAACAGAAAGCCTCAGTGTGGAAAGCCACTTGTTATCTGAGAGTCTTGGGAATCGAGGCCTCGGCACAGGCTTCACTCAGCGCACTAATGAAAGCAGGGCGATTTGGCTGCTTTCGTTCCCTACATAGTTAGACCCCCATCCCCATCTCAGCGCAAGTACTCCTGCATCCATTTGCCTCCCATTCCCAGCTTCCTTCTTCCTTCCACACCTTGACCTCTGGTTCCCTTTTGGGGGCAGAGTGAAACACTAATCCTGCACATTGCTTGTGTTTGGCAATTTGTTTTTGGAAATGCTTACCTGTTGTTCTAAAGCCACTACAACTTCTCTATAAGGCACTTAGATTTAAGATGAGCAGGGCTTTCACTTAAAACCAGCAGCTTACATGTTCCTTAATTTTTACGTGTGAATGACTCACTCAATATCAATTCATGTGATAACAGGCCTAATAGCATAACAATGATGCGCTTTTAGTGCAGTTGCTGGAAATGTAATTTGTCTCAAAACAGATCCTACGATGTATTGTGCATGGCCTGTTTGTTAGGCTTGCCCCTATAGAAAGCATGATGGACAGGTTTTTTAAAGTCACACATGGCCCCTTGAACCGTAGAAAATCCTCTCTATTCAACAGTTCATTAAGGCTAGAAGATTTAAGTTTCCCCAACTAAACAATGCAGCAGAGATCCAATAAGTTCACCTTTGTTTGCCACATAGCTGAGGTTTACCATCCCCAGGTGAGCGACTGAGAGCTCCTCTCTGTTCTGATTCCCTCCACACTGAGGCTCTCCCAGTGGAGCCGAGGCAGGGAGGCAGCAAGGCCATGTGAATGCTGTGTAGTAAGGTAAGACTTGGCCGCCGGGCATCCGGAGAGAGGGCTCAGCTCCCTTTGTGGTGGATCCCTGACAGGTTGGGGCGAAGCACAGACCAACCCCTCCCATCCACTTTCACCTGTGATATTGTCCCAGGTGGAGGGGTGGAGGAGGAGACAGAGGGATAGGTGGAGGGGTTGCAGAGGAGGCAATGAGATGTCCCCATAGGGCATGGCTTCTGTGTAGCACGATATCCCAGTGGGCTTTGCCGGCCTCCAGAGAGAGGTTAAATGAAGCCAGGGCTGTCTGACGGACAAAGGCCGCAGGTCAGCACCCGGCCCTTTGATCCATTCCTGCCCTCTTCAGACCACAGAACCAGACCTTTTTGTTTCACCTTGCTTTTCTATCCCTAGGGCTAGCCCCCTTTTTCCTCTCAATCTGCCCCCGACAATGGAGTCACTTACAAAGCTCTGAGCGTTGTATGGTCTGCCAGTCACCAGAGGGAAGAGGCTTCAAAGGGAAGGTAGTGGGGCTCAGTGTCTCCCAGGTCCCCAGTGAGGAGATAGATACTGACTCTTTCAGTCCCCAGCACTGGGCCACAACCCCACAGCTGCACCCAGCACTTTAGAGGCCTTATCCAACAAAGGCATAGAGAGGGAAGTTCATTTATGGGGGTAAACAGTGGAAAAGGGAGCAGTGAAATTCGTTGACACATGCTTGACTCCACCTCAGCACCTTACTGTGAGAGGATCTGTCATTTTGTTCCTGTTTTAAAACTTCAGTTGGAAGTGTACAATAATGACAAGCAGACCTAGGGCACATACACAAAAGTATTTAGAAAGTTATAACTTTGCAATTTCAGTGCCAAAAAACAGCTTGCTGAAATATGACTTTCAGTTTTGTGTTTTTTTTTCATTTCTCTCTAATGGTCAAAAGAGGGAGGAAAGGATTTATTTTGGAGCTGCACATGCTCTTCAGCAGATGTAGAAAGACAGAGTAGGGCTAACATGTTTTGAGTTTGTCTCCAGCCTGTTCTTTAGCCAAAACACTCAGGTGGAGCCCCGCTCAGAGACCACAGTCATATAAAAGCCCAGAAGTATCTGACACCTCCCCCCTCCTCTGCCTGTCCCACTGTGCCAAAAGTCCTTGAAGTGTCAGGACATCACCGCCTCATCGAAATGGCTAACTTTCATTTTTGGCCAGGTCCCACCAAAAACAAGAAGTGACTTATTTCTGAATAGTTGCTTTCATAGGACCAATATTACTTGAGAAAGTTACTGCACAACGTATTTTGATTTTCTCTGCATTATTTGACTATATCCCACTAGTAGCAGCTTGACCTTTTTCATTAAACAATGATATGTTGTGTTAAGAGAGATAACAAATACTTGACCTCAGCATCTACTGTACTGTAAATCAAGAAGTTGTGACCTGGGATCACAGCAATTTTAACAAATGGACCGTTTCACCCTTTATTCAGTTTAACGGTGTTAAAAAAACAAACTGAAGCTTGATACTGTAGTTCACCTTGAAGCACATTGGCAACCAATATGTTAGGGTATTCCTCTAAAGGCCCGGGCCCCAGTAAATACATATTTTGTTATTGATAAGGCTATGGGTAACATTGTATTAAAATTTGTGTTGTTGTTCATGTTAAAACTGTCACATTATCTTGGTGTCTCCCATCAATAACGGTTTAGGTGTGTGTGACTGTGTTTGTGTGTGGCGGGGGCCCTGGGTGAGGGCCACAGGGGCAGGAATGTAAAGGCTGCCCTGGGGGCCTCTGTGGTGCTAATGGATTAACAGGCCGGCTTGGCATGCTAATGTGGATTGTCTGTGATGTAATGAGCTTCTAATTAGGTCACCTCTGAGCTTGACCCTCTTGTAATGAGGAGGGCAGAAGGGAGAGGAGGGGCCGGGGCTGGTGATAGCACCCTGACCTGCAGGTGTGAACCGGCCCGGGCTGTAAACAGGGCTGGACATTCCTGGCATTCTCAGCTCAGCATCCCCTCCCAAAACTCCCCTCCTCCTGTCTGCCAATAACACTTCTCTAGCGCTATGGGTGGATTCACACACAGAGAAACAATTGGAGCCACATTTCATGCTCCAAGGTGCTTCCCGGTTTGACTGAAAGGGAAAAAAGTTCCCTTGAGTTCAGCTATTCTTTGATTGTTGGACACTATTTTTCTTTTATGATAACCCTTTCACTGGGGTGTCACAGCATTATGCATTATGCTGTGACCTGGATTCAAATGCTAAAGGTATCTGCAGGAGGGGAACTATCTAATTAAATGTGTAAGATTCTAATCATCCTGTCTTATTGTGGCGTCTCATTCCTTACTGGCTGCCCTCTGCTCATTAATCATTCACTCTTCTAAACCTCGTTTTCCTCAAACGGTCTCACTTGCTCTCACTTTCTTTTTCTCTGCCTTGGCACAAAGTGGCGCACTGATACCACCCCAAAGCTCTTTTCTGACAGAACAAACGCCTCTTTATTTGTGCGGGGGAGAATAACACCCAGTGTGCCACCGAGCAAGTGAAGAGCTAAAGAGACCAATCCATCTGTAGTTATTAGAAGTGCCCTGTGAAAGGATTCCAGGACTATTGCCAGCACTTTTATTGTACTATTCATGGGCATTGCATTATTATAAGTGTTGCATGATTAGTCTAACAGGGATTTTGCAATGTGCTCTCGAGCAAGGTGTTGCATAAAGTGTAAATGAGGAAGGTTTTATATAATTTTCTTCTCCATTTCTACTTCTTGAACGACGATGAATTATTCTCACAAAAGAACATTTGGTGCTAATTAAGATTTTTTTGTGTGTTTGTGCATCTAAAAACTTGAGCACACTTGCCACAGGTGGCTACACATGCATGTGTGCGTATGTTTAGGGTGACTTTAAAAGAGCATTTGTTGTTCTCAGATGGACAGATAGGATCAGTGTGTTTTATCAGTCATGGAGGGCGGTGACCAGGATGCATGGAGCTTGAGGGGGAGTGGTATGATGAATGACCTACAGGAGGTCATCTGTCTGTTTGTACTGTGGACTTATCAGATGCTGAGGGTCCATCCAGTCACTTGTTCAGAGTTGACTTTTTGCCTCTGAGGCAAAAAAGTGTGAGTTGTTGTGCAGGCCCTTCGGAGAATGATTAATTAAAAATGAGTGAGTGGTGACTTCAAGCAAGATGTGAAAATTGCAGGACCTGTTGCGCAACTTATGAAAGCAATCAGGGGTTTGGGTGTACATTTGTGATCAGAGATCAGTGTTACCCAAGTAGCACGTCTATCCTACTCCTTAATCTTATTAAAGGTCATGGGGAGGTTTGAGTACATTCCAACATACACTGGAGTCAAACAGAAGTACTGTGGACAGGTCTCCACACTTGTGACATGAGACTACAATCCACATAATGTTTGCTTCTTTGAAATAAGGGACTTTTACTATTACAGGATGAGCAAAGTCCACACAGATGGGACTGTTAATAAAAACCAGACTCTTTCCATTGTGAAGAAACAGTGCTAACTGAGGTAGCCAAAGAATTTAGGACAAATAAGTTGACTTCTGGTTCTGTAAAATGTAATTTGTAAAACCAGACTGTGCTCTGTTTGGACTGGTTTCCTTGGCCGTGTGTGATTTTGACCAAAGGAGGTGACTGTTGTGACTTTTTTTTTTTGACTAGACCACTGAGGGCAGGGAGGTGCAGAGACAGGAACCCCAAAGTAGTAAGTGGACACTCTCTTTATCAGTCCCTCGTTCCCTCTCTTCTTTTAGTGGCCTAGACTCATTAAGCCGTCTATAAATGGTCCGGTCTTAATGAGGAGGCTTTTATAGGGCTCTCCCTGGGCCTCTAGGGGATAATCAGACTCCAGTAGGAAGTCGTCTATCTTGATAGCCTGCCCCTTTTCTCAGCGGTGGTCCGGCCAGGCCTAGCCCCAAAACAGCATCCAGTCACACCACCCATCTACCTCCATCTCAATTTCTTTCTCTCTTTTTCCATCTCGCTCTCACTCTCTCTGTCTTTGCCGTTGCCCGCGCATGTAGACATGATAAAAGTCAGCTGGTGCCCAGTGCTCAGGCCACTTGCAGGTCTTTTAATTGCCTCCTTCCTCCCCCTCGGCCTAGCCGGCTGTGGGTCTTTTATGAGGCCCAGGCCCCGGACCCACCGGCTGCTGCCCACCCTTTCAAGGGTCTTCCTTTTCTCCCGAGGGATGTCCTTCTGTCTCCTGAGGCATCGAGACTCCAACTGTCTCTTTTTTCAGATGATACCAATAGAACTTTACCAACATGTGAGCCGTGAGATTGAGGACAGATGAAGGGAGTGGTGACTGCTGATGTGGTCAGAAGTGATGAAGAGGAGATAGTCCTGAAATAAATTAGGACAAAGTTTGACATTCATCACCCCAAAGCGACTTGATAAGACTTGTAGTTTGAAAACTTTGTGTAAACCCTCATGGATTGGAGACTTCACAGCAAACTAATCACAAACTTTACATGTCCGTTTTGTTTGTGTCAATAAAGCTTGCTTGTACAGCTTTACTTGTGGCTCTGGTACTCACAAGACAGCAGTGTTTACTTAGTTGCTTAAGTAGATAATGAAGATTCATTTTATGTGTTGCTTTTGGTGATTAAAAGCATATTCATCAATGCCATGTCAGGCGGTGCTCGAATGAGGGTGAAAGCCTATCCCTGAACAGAATGTTTACCACAAAGGTCAGAGAGCATGCTGTGTTTACATCAGCAGGTTTAGAACGGACATGTTTAGAATTGGAAATGCTGCTGTAGGCAACGACCTTAATCAAATTACCATTTTCCTTTCCTCATCCTCTCCCCTTCACTCTATCGTTGCTCTTAACTTTCTTTTTGTCTTACAAGATTCAAAACAACTGCTGCCTAGCGTCATTGAGTGTATGTCACTTCCTGCCTTAGGGTGACTGTGGCCTCTCCACTTCCTCCCTTATTCATTCCAGAGGAGGGCTCAGAAATGCTGCTCCATCTGAGCGAGCAGAGGCCCTTGTTTCAGCCTTGGGGCTCTCTAAAAGCATTGCAGTTTCTGATTTGGAATAAGATATGTAAATCTGGAATGGCCCTTAGTATGTTTCGAAGAGGAAAGATACTCAGCAGCTGCTTTTTGTAACTGTGTCTAAAGTCATTCCTTTTAATTCTTGGCAAGAGATACAAAGAGGGGCTGAGAGGAGAGAAGGGAGAGGCATGGCTTATGGGAAATGGAATGATAGCTCAGACCAAAACAAATTGTTTCTGGTTTCACTTGGGCCCGACCCTATTATCAGGCTGAGTGTCAGATCAGACAACTGCCGGAGCAGAGACAGTCCAGATGGAAGAGAGAGAGAGAGAGAGAAAGAGAGAGAGAGAGAGAGAGAGAGAGAGAGAAAACCCCACTTGGAGATAGTTTGCCCTGTGTAAGTATTATTGCTGTTTCAAATTTGAAATTTGAAATGTGTACCCTTTGTGTGCGTGTGTTTGTGTGTGTATACTATGGAGGGCCGGTAGGTTGAAGGTCAGGTCTAAGGCCACGGGCCTTGCTGGGGGGGCGGCCGGCATTACCTCTGAGTTGTGGACATGAGGGAAAAGTGAAATCCACTCTCAGATCCTAATGATGTTTTCTTTTGGAGTGAAAAATCTAAACATGTCCATTGCTCAGTAATGTGACCCAATGTGGGGTCGCAGTCTGGTCACTGCAGGAAAGGCTTGTGTTTCAATTACTGAAGCTTGAAACAACACATTTGCTGTGCTAAACTAAAAAGATGTGCACACATGCATGTGTTTGTAGACAGAGAGGTGAAGAAGACTTGAAAAGCCTCTTACTCTACCTAAAAATCACTAGACCAGAGGTTATATACTCGAGTAAAAAAGAATGTAGAAAATGTAAAAGTTCACTGCCTGACATTCAGCTCGAGTGGGTCTGGTGTGGGTGAAAAGAGTAGCTGTGTTTACGGGGATGAGTGGGGCATACAAGCAATAAGTCATGTCAGACACCAGCCAATGATGATAATTTGTCGCATTTTAATTGGGGGGTGAACGGGTGCGGGATCCTTCTCCAAAAAAAACAGTGTGGTTGTAAGTGATACTTAAGCGAGAAAAGGAACCACTTAAGATTTTTTTTTTTCTGTCTTACTCTCTGTTCCTCCCTTCTTCTGTTTTACTCCGGTAATTGCATCATCACACCATGTCTTCACTTCCTTCTCCTTGGTTCTCTAGTGACACCTTTGCCTGACTCACAGTGATACCTACGTGGTGTTATTATGGCTACTGAGCAGAGCGTTTGGGTGAGGCCCACTCTTTGTTGTTGACAGGATAGCAGTGATTAACGTGCCTTCTCCTGACCCCAGCTGCAGCCCGATCCCTCAGCCCTCCCTCCTCGGTCCCTGCTGCTCTTGATGCCTGAACCTACGGCCCTAGAGACAGCCTCCACTGTGTGTGTTTGTGCACACATGTGCACTGCTTTGTATGTTCGGGAGGCAATAATGATGTGTGAGAACGGTGGGGGGTTTGTTTAGGTTGCTTAATTATCAGCTAATCGCTTCCTATAACTTTATAGTGTTTCCACTGTTTTATGGAGAATAACTTCAGCCGTTCCTGTTTTTCTTTCATATGGAATTTGCCTAAATGGTGTGATGTCACCCTTCCCCACCCCCATCCAACCCGCCTCGGGGCACCATAGACAAGGAAAATTAGAGGGAAACTTTCACATAAAAGACGAAGGCTTGGCTGGTTTCAAACTGATGCAGGCATCAGGTGATGCAGAGGAAAACAGGTATTCACCGGCCAGGTTAATTTCTACTCCTCAGTAGTGACAAATTCATTTTTAATTACAGAAAAAACATCCTGGAAGTCATTTTATTTTCCAGCCAGGCGCTGTAATCAATTTATCTTCAATGTGGTTTGGTGGAATGGTAGTTGACCACAAAGCCTGCAAGTTAGTTAACCGCATTAAAGTTGCTCTGCTGAGATATGTTGGATTAAAGAACAGGCCTTACTGGAGCTCCCCATACTGGCCCTGAAACCACCCACTGATTCTTGTGAGGTTCAACTGTATGTGGGCAGAGATGTGCATGCAAGGTGTGTGTGTGTGTGTGTGTGTGTGTGTGTGTGTGTGTGTGTGTGTGCAGAGGTGTCTCGACATTAAACGTCTACGTCTCTGTGTGCATGCTTACGCAAAACCGCCACTGCCCAGAGTGAAGCTCCGAACTCACCACAACAGGCTGTGAGCCTGTTTGTGGTCCATCAGCCCCTCTGTTTGCATCAACACAAACAAACTGCCTTTCTTTCAAGGCAGAAAACAAATATTAAGTGCACAGCTTTCTGCTTTACCTCTGCTACTGTGTATCTGCCTGGCTCTTGCTTGCTTCTGTTCCTTCACGTCCCAGATATAATTATAGCCGTCCGAGGGATGATTATATGTTTACTCTGGAAGTTGGCCGACTGCCTGTCCCCAGTCCCTGAGGAGCTGCCTCTCAAAGGGGTTCCAATTGAACAGCATCACAAAAGTGGCTTCAGCACTGCTGAAACACATAAGGGAGCAGATAGAACGACTCAAGACCGAGAGGAAGACACAGCAAGAGAATGAGGGAGAGAGAGAAAGTGGCGGTGCCTTCGTGTTACAATATCTATTTAAACCGGTCCATACATCACACTCGCCTCTCTGCTTCTTCTCTTGAACGAGCTGGTTAGCAGAATCTGGCCGACTTGGAATGGAGGTTTTGGGAGTCACGAAATGAATGCCTTCAGAAGACGACAATATATTTATATTTGTGCAGACATCAATCCGTCTAACATGCTTCGGAGATATATTTCATCGTTAATGTGAGGCTACGTAAGAGAACAATGAACAAGAGCTTTAACAATACAGTTCATTCCTCCTTTGCCCAAATAGCTTCCATTATCTTTGCATTGCTTAACATTTAGTCAGCAAATTGGTCACTGTGAAGCCACGAGCATACGAGTATGCAAACTATCACTGACTGGAGCCATCCATGTCACTTATTTCGGGTAACCATATCATTAATAAAACTCATACAGATTGTTTTTATGGGTTAAATCATAGCTTTACACTCCACATCTAAACACTGCATGTAGTTTTGATGTTGACATGGCCAAATTAAGTGTTTTTAATGACTTGACGCAAAATTTTCAGACCACTCGTTCACGTTGCCTAGCGATACCTATTAATCTCTCCATGGCTGCTATGCATAAAGGTCTCTTTAGGCCAGGCAAAGGTCATCATTCCACACCTAATTAACACTCCCCACTCTCTCACACACACACACACTGACACCTCATTTACACCAAATGTATTTTCTTTAAATAAAATCATCTAGCAGCTTGTTTTAGGGTACAGTAGAATGCAGGTTTGCTGCAAAGCCGGACCAAAACACGTGCTTATGTCATGCTTTGACTTGTTTACAGTTTGGTATTCCTGAAGGCAGGCAGGGCTGACCTGTAACTGTTAGTTGAGTGGTAATCTTTGGGAATTTGCTACAGCTAATCACCTCAGCTCTCATAACATGCTCAGAACAGTTTGACAGGAATGAGAGCAAAACTTGCACACAAAGAAGCAAAAGCAGGAAATTCAGTGTCTGCTATCAAATCTTTTCCAACCGTGTATAAACAAATGGATAGTTTGTTACTGGGCACTGGGAGGACAGAAGGACAAGCCAATAGCTGACTTTGCAACATTATTTTTGTTGAGCTCTGATCATCAACATAATGTTTGCCTGAGGGGTCCACAGAGTACACTTTGGCTCCAGTAAGGTTAAAAGTTGGATGTCCACAGCTTGTATATTTGTGGATGTTTGGTGGTAAACTGCTCTTGGTTTCCAGTTACCTAATTTCCTGAATGAGAACAAATAAATAAATACACACTTGCATAAAGAGACTTTAGATGACTACGCACACTCTCTCCCCTACCTCTTTTTTTAGTGAGCACACATCAGTTAGCGGATGAGCACACACACACACACACACACACACACACACACACACACACACACACACACACACACATAAGTATACACACAGATACTCCTTTAAGCTGCAGACATACTGAAGCCCACGCATCCAGGCTCGCCTCAGTGCTGTCCTTGTAATGGGCGGTATCAGCGCTCCCTGAGCCCGGGACGGGCGATAAAAGCCAGGATAGCTGGGTTTTATCTGCTCTGCTGAAAGTCAGCCATTGACACCATGCACTTTAGAGGAAGTATCACTCAGTAGGAGGACCCATCTGTCCTCTCATCTACTCAGTGACAGTTAGTTCCCCTTACTGGGCCAAGATACAAGTACATATAGACAGAGTCATATTGACAGCTACTGCTGTTAATCATTTTACTATCACTTGAAAATTCAATATTCTGTGTCAAATTGGATTATTGACTCTTGGACAGTATCCCTGCATTCCTGTTTCTGTCCAAGAAAAAAGAAAAAATTCTGGTTTCATACATCCTGGGTCTTGTTTTTGTAGTTTTGGCAATTCATTCATATTGACAATAATACTATTGTACTTAATAAGTTAAAAGCTGAGATATGGGCATTAAAAGTTTAAGTCAAATGTAAAAAGAGGCCTGGGGTAAGAAACATCAGACATTCATGCAGGTTTTAAACAAACCACCTGGTTAGTCAGACTTAGTTGGAACTTTCTGTTTCAAATGTGCTTTGTACAAATGTGTTTCTGTATAATGAGGGATGATTACCAACATTTAGGTGTACTTACACTACCGTTCAAAAGTTTGGGGTCACCCAAACAATTTTGTGTTTTCCATGAAAAGTCACACTTATTCACCACCATACGTTGTGAAATGAATAGAAAATAGAGTCAAGACAT